>JAKUCV010007825.1:36107-51310 GCA_028386065.3 Turnera subulata | reverse complement strand
CAAGGGCCTCAAGGTCAAGGGCCTTCGGGTCAAGAGTACTTAGCCACGGGTCCTTGTCATCCAAGTCCACATGTTGTGGGATGTCCAGAGGTCCTGATTTCGGGGGCCTCATTCACGATCTTGGGCCTTATACATCTTTGGGCCCGGCCTCGGTTATTATCCATTGGGCCTGTTCACGGGCATAGGCCTATTTATATCAGGTATCTATTCTTTCTCTATCTTAGTTTGTTTCATTAATTTAATGATTACATTTAAGTAACTAAAGTTTTGATGTATATAGAACTAAAGTCATCAAGGAATTTGATTGGTTCCTTGATGAGAAGTACGACCAAAATAGGGATCAATACGATGAAGAGTTCCTAAAATTTTGTGAGGAGCGGTATGGTTCTCTAGATGGTGTTTGATCCCAATGGAAAGGTGGATGATGTATTGGATGAGAAAGAGAATTCTTAAGCATTATATAAGTAGGAGTTCAGCCATGAATTGAATATGGAAGAGTTGGATAAATATGATCCATCCCAGGAATTGGAACAACATTTCGGTTTAAGCTATAAACATGATGCAATCAAGGATCAGGACATGTTCGGCAATGAGTACAATGCAGTCAACTCGTTCCTTTCAAGCGTCTCCTAATGTGACACTTCGACTTGTGTCATTATCTAAACAATCTAGTATCGTGAATCATTTAATTAGACTTCAGGTTCCTAGAAGTGTAAGTACTATCGAGTTGTTCCTTCGAGAGGACAACCTGTACAATACTTCGTTCAAGAGTTTATGATGTTTAGGATGTTTGTCGAGATGTTATTTCGAGAGGACAACCTGTACAATACTTCGTTCAAGAGTGTAGGATGTTTTGGCAATCTTCTGGGAGTCCAAAATCCTGGTAGTAGACAAAGATCAGGCAGTTTACAATGTGCTATCTTTGGTTCTAATTATCCCGACACTATTAAGGCAGCTAGGGAGTATCACACTCATCCATGTTCTAAAGATGATGAATTTCTAGTAGATGGTGACAACATCGTCTACATGCATTGTCATGTGGAGGAATTGATGAATGCGAATTTGGAGGAGGATGTGTAAAACAAATGGGCAGCTCAACAATAATAACATACTCAACACTTACAAATTTTGAATATTATAATTTAAATTATATAATGTAGAAAAATATAATATAAGACTTGTTAACTATTATAGAAGTTATAAATCATTTAAAAGATTTCAAAAAGGATTTATATTTGCATTAAACCTATGGGGAAATAGAGAAAAATAGACAATAGATAATATACAGTAGTTTTTAATCAATTTTCAGTGTCCTCGTCGTGTAGTGTGTCTCCATAGTCATCAGTTTTGCGTTTTGCGTAATTGTTTAACATCAAGGTATAGATCAGTAATGTCAATAAGAACAATAATAATGTGATCTGAATTGTGAATACTGAAACATGTGTGGATTGGGTGGATGACAAGAGTAAAGATGCGACAAAGACCTTTAATAATCTTGATATGACTGATTATCAATACTACCTATAAAAGCATGACCTCCCGAATTGAAAAATTAAAATATCCTTATTTAATATTATATTAATAATTATAAATAATGAGTGATACGTCATACACTAATAAATGACATGTAGTCTATCTATATCTATACTATCTATAAAAGCATGACCTCCCTGAATTAAAATACTAAAATACCCTTATTTAATATTGAAACACCCTGACCTAAATTTACCCCGACAAACAGAAATTACCAACAACAGTGCCGACACGTGGCACAAACTGTGTAATACGACAAAAAACCGGCCCAACGGCCCAACAACAAAAGCATAACACCCGAATTCGGGAATCTCAATAACAACAGCACAGCGGAAGCATTTATAACTCAATGTCAAAATATGCAAAGCCCGATGCAACTAATGGATCCGAGTCCTGCCCGAGGGTACACTGCAGCTTACCCTGTACGTTCCTGCACTACAAACAACTCATCCTACGGGATGAAACCCCGCAGGCGAGGGGTGAGTCCGAAGAGCTCACCGACGAAGGATAAACAGAGATATGCAATCAACCATAATACTTCCGAAGTAATCACAGACAAATACAACAGAAAAGACTCCACCAAAACACAACCGAGCTAAGGCCAAAAGAATGTTTATTATTATTACCAAATTTTATCTTCCGGGCCCCGTCACTGGACAAGCTAGGGTCGTACCTGGTTATTAACTAATTCTGGATGCCAGGCCAAATCACAATCCGGGATCAACATCCCAATACCAACAATCCGGGATCAACATCCCAACATCAACAAATCCGGGATCAACATCCCAATATCACAAATCCGGGATCAACATCCCAATAACCACATCATCCGGGATCAACATCCCCATCAACCAACCAAACCGGCCATGACACCACAGAACTAGTCTCTAACCATCTAGTCGTACCACTACTTTCCACGTGACAATTACATCATCATCTCAAATTCAATTCCAATTCCATTACTCTATCATCAATTATTCATCCTTTTATTATCTCAGATTAATCCACAGGCTCAACTAACCATCAATCTCATATCACTATTTATTCACAATCATAGTTCAATCAAGCAACAAAATCAAACACAGTATTACAGGCACATATCCAAGGTTATCCATCCTCACCTGATGTGTCTTTGAAACTGCTATCCGGTCAAACCTCGATACCCTATATGTATATATGGGAACACAATAATCACTTATAATGCACAACAAAAATGATTATGCATGATAGCGGTTTAACATTTATTAGATGGCTTTTCTGTTCATTTTAGTATCTTCATAATTATCTTATTACCAAACAGTTCATCCGACTTGGCGGCAATTAATTAAATCCAGCGGTTATATCAAGTATACTTGATTTAAATCAAAAACCGAAACCGAGCGTCCAAGCCGATATCCCGGCCCTTAGGTCGCTTAAGATAAGAAAATACATAAATACGTTGTATAAATTATATGGAGGAAATTATATTTGTAAGTAGAACAATTTACGACCCGTAAAATACTTCGTAATCTATTTAATAATATGAAATAAATAATATTTATAAATAACATACCCGATAGTAAAACCGTTAAATAGAAAATATTGTCATCGGTAGGAAATCATTATAGTCGAAAGACGGTGTAAGTAAACATTTGCAATTATATATATATATAATTTTAAATAGAGTGTAAGCGGTAACAGAATTAGTGACCGAAATATTATAACATTTAGTAAAATAAAGTCTTAGTTGTATAATCAAAATAATATTTACCGCTACTATGTCAATATAATATTTACGGTAATTTAATAAAACATAGTTAGGTCATAAAATAAATTTTATACGGGTTATATATATAAAAGACTTATAAATACGTAGTTAAATTTGAAAACATTATTTGAAACGCCCCGACCCGTATTTATCGTATACAGTAAACACGTGCCGGAACTGTGACAACCCAACCAAAATAAGCCCAAGCATATAGTGTACACAACTGAAACCCGGGCCCAACAGCCCAAAATAGGAAACATCATAAATAACAAAACCGGCCCAATAGCCCGATAATAATGAAAACAATGCACAGCGGAAGACTTTAATAACTCACAAACACTGTATGCGACACTGATGCAAACTATGGATCCGAGCCCTGTCCAAGGGATAACGTCGCAGCCTTTCTGGAATGCACCCAACCTGTACAACAAATAACTCATCCTACGGGATGAAAGCCGCAGGTGAGGGGTGAGTCCGAAGTGCTCACCAACCAAGGATAAACAGAGATATGCAGGCAACTATAATACTTCAAAGAAGAAATACAGACAATATTCACAACCAAACCAAAGCCAATACCATACAAGACAGACCAACCCAAAGACTCGACCCAAACGTACCAAGGACTTTATTATTATTCCAATTTTATCTTTCTAGCCCCGTTACGGATAAGCTAGGGTCGTACCAGGCTATCAACCTGTTTATGGTGCCAGATCAAAAGGAACCCGGGATTAACATCCCACTATCAAAACTCAGGGATCAATATCCCAATCACAATCTCAGGGATCAACATCCCAATCACAATCTCAGGGATCAACATCCCAATCACAAATCCGGGATCAACATCCCAATCAAACCGGCATCAACATGCCCATCAGAAGTAACCCAGATCATGGCCACCACAAAACAGTCTCAAACCATCCGGTCATACCCCTACTTACCACGTGATAATTATGTCTTCATCATCCAAAAACCAAATCTCAAATCAACTTCCAATTTCCATTTTCTTTTTCCCAATTATCCATATCACAGTTTATTCCGACAAACTAGTCACAACACAGTCTATCGACATCAAACACAAAATCCAAATCAGTCATACAATCATCCAACTTCCTATTAACTCAAATTATACGACAGACCAATCCATCAATAGTTTCATAACATCAATTATTCTCAATCCAACGTCAATCACAACACAGTATCCAAGGAACCAATAACAGTCAACACAGTATCCAAGGAACCAATAACAGTCAACACAGTATCCAAGGAACCAATAACAGTCAAACTGCGAAATATACCCCATCCCGGTTCATTTCCGTTATTATTATCTTTAACCATAATTGAACCTTTTTCCGAAAATATAACCTTGAAAATAATTATTATTACCTTACCATATCGTATATTCTTTCCGTAGGATAAAAGTATCACCATATCAAATATTTAACAGATTACATATTTTTCAGAGAATACTTTGGTATAACAAATTACATCATATTCTTTATTTTTCTAGCAACATATATTAATTATAAATATAAATATATATATATTCATTCGGAAAATTATTTTTATCAAATGTATATATATTAAGGTAAACATATACTATATGTTTTTTTTCTAGAAATAATAATCGTATAAACATTTTTCCTGGAAATAATATAGGTATATATATTTAATTTCTAAAGGTATAATGCATCCCCAAATGATTATATTATCGACGTAATAATCTATTTCCAAAATATATTACTTAGGTATACCATTTATATATTTTCCAGAAAACACATCTAAATTTTTATTTAATTATATACTTTATTACCATATATTTTTTTTTTTCAAAAATTATAATTTCGTTGGTATAATTGTATGTGTACCGTTTTTTTTTAATTTAATTAAAACGAATTGGGCCGAAACCCACAGTCCAGCCCATCCAAAATACCAACCCAACCCAAGGCTAAACCCAAAGGATCAGCCCAGGAACAAGGTCAGGACCAAGCCTAGGCCCAAATAGAGCCTGGCCCAACCCTGTCCCAGCCCTCAGCCTGACCCGTTTGAGACCGGATCACTCACCCACAACCCGTTACTTCACGGGTTCCTGCAAGCGTTGGCTCGTCGGTGACGTCCGGTGGAAAGCGGTGCGATCGGCAGCGTCACGGTGAAAGAGGTGCGACGGCAACATCAGGAGGAGGAGAGGTCGACTCGTCAGGTTCGCACTCCATGGATGGGCGGCGAGGAGGGCGAGGCAAGGTGGCACGATCTGCAGCACCGGCGGCGGTTGGTCTGAGGAGGAACGGTGGCGGCTTCGCGTCCTGCAGCGCGGCAAGGAGAGGGTGCGTCGTCGGCTGCCATGGTGACGTCGGGGTGCAAGTGAGGCGGGCGGCTGCGAGTCTTCGTCACGGCGGCGTGACTTGCTGCGGCAAGGTGTAGGGGAGGGGGAAGGTGACGACTTTAGGTGGTGGCTGCGTCCTTCCAGGGCTGTCTCCACTGTTGGCACCGACGAGGACAAAAGAGGTGGATGGTGGTGGTCGGCACGGGTGGTGTAAAGGAAGGAGAAGGTGGTGGGAACAGTTTCTCGGGTTGTGACGGCCGGCAGAGGTGTGTGTGTGTTAATATTGCGTTTCTTTTTTTTTATATATTTCATCCTTTGTAGTTTTTTGTGAGTTTGCAAGTGAAAATTTGGCAGTGGAAAACAGAGCGTTGATGTTGCAGGGGAAGAGCGCTGCAGGAAGAGAAAATGCAGAGTCACGGGGAAAAAGGTAGGAAATCACAGGCTGCACAGGTAAGACACGGACTGCACAGGTAAAGGTGGCTGCTTGACTATTCACGCAGTCGTGTCCCTACCGGACCAGAAAATAACTGATACCCCCTTTGTTATTTTCCGGTGTGATTTTTCCGAAAATCCCGGGACCCGACAAATACCAACTTAGGCCCGAAAAATCCACAGAAAAATTACGAGCGCGGGAAAACTCTCGGTTTCGAAAAACGACGCCTGATTTACCTTGAATTAATTACCCAAGATTAATTCAACAGTAAATCACAGTAAAAAAACTTTTACAGTCCCGGTAAAAATCAAAAATTTTACCCGGGCTGTTACAGTTTACCCACCTTAAAAAAAATTTCGTCCCCGAAATTCCGTCTTATCCGTGGGTCCTACCACGATAAGCTTCTAGCACACTTTGCCAGGTGTCCAACCTCAACATGAGATACCGCTTATACCCTTAAGCGACATCTCATCCGCTTATAAATACCAAACCTCATGACTGGCATACTCACACACAGTCATGGACTCTCCACTCCGATCTCGAACAACCTCAGACTTCGAAAACAACAGCTACATCGGCGGCACTGCTTTCCCGACAAGCTCTGATGAAGAACCTCCGAAGAACCGCTTCAAGACGAACATCATCGGCCTGAAGGAACATATGGTCGTCTCGCCAAAACGACGGAAGAAACGTGCTCCCAAGAAAGCTGAGGACAAGAAGGGCAAGGCGATAGCTGGAAGCAGCACTCCGCAGCAGATGCTGACGCAGCTGAACGTCTCGCTGAAGAAGATCAGCTCGGCGGTGGCGCAAATCGAACTGGCGTGCGCGGAACTTTTCCCTCACATGAAGAACGTACAGAAACTTGTAAAAGACTTAGAGAAGCATGTAACTCAATAGAGCACTTCTTCTCCGGTTGTAAAACTATTATCGAATAAATAAAATAAATTTCCTTTTTAAGTCAAAATCTCTTGTGTTATGAAATCTCTCGTTAAACAGAAAAATAAAACATCTCAAAATAAAAATCAACTATAAGAATATAAAATCAAATATAAAGAAATTAAAAGCAAAACTCGTTTAACAAAATCAAAACATCAAGTAATTAATACAAAAACACGTTTTCATGATCGACGCCCAAATCGGTCCTAAGCATCCTCGATCTCGAGATACGTGTCATACGGAGCTAACGGTGACGGTCACGAGAGCGTCCTGTGTCCCACGAAAGGAACGTTACCCACTTGTCCACAAATTCCGCATGAGCAAAAAACGTCTGTCAAGACAACGTATCTCTCCACAATGTCCGAACAGCTGTAAACTCGTCGCACATGCGCTCTACTCGAGGTATGGTCCCATCGGTCTAGCCTCAACGGTCACGGATGCATGTGATAAAAGATGCAAGAAAATATAGTAAAACCATGAAAAAAAAAGACAAAGTAGCCAGAGCGAAAGAAAATCATATGATGGGAAAAGGCTGAAAAACTCTAGCATAGCAGCCCGAAAAACGTATAAAGTAACGAACAATAAGTGAAGCAACGGAAAATTTTTCAAAAAGCAGATCTTGAAAATCGAAAACAATAATCACGCTCCCCATAAGTGTATAAAAGACGGAGCGGTGAGGTGTAAATCATCAAAAGCGTTAAAAGCAAACAAAACGCTCAGAAAAAAGAAACAAGACCACAACGCTCAGAAAAACAAAATACCCACGCGTCCAAAACACGATGCCTGCTCCTTCATCAGTCTTCTTCGTTGAAGGTGCCAACCTTGGCAGAAGGAACCGACTGGCCTACAGCATGGTCAACGAACGTGCTGAAGAACTACCGAACGAGCTCGGCATAATGCCGCGTCTGGTCTTCGTCGACGAACTATACTCATCCAGGTTCTTCGTCACTCCAATGGAAGAGATGTTCTTCCTAGAGGACCGCGGCACTCTGAGGACCTCCTACTACGGATCGGCCAACTCCATCATGTTCTTCATCTCCGAAAGACTTCAGGAGTTCAACCTGGAGTCCACTTGCCACTTCTTGGAGCAAAGCACCTACTACTAGCTCTCGATGACGGCCTAGAGCATGCCCAGACTAACTCGTCTGCCCGTAACTTGGCCAAGGGCCCGACTACTGGTGTGGAACTGCAGAGGAGTCGCTAGGCGTTCCCAGGAGTTCTCGCGTACTCTGAGGGACTTGAAGAACCAATACAAACCAAACATGGTTCTTCTGACGGAGATCCAGTGGCAACCTCAAGACGATCACGGTCTCATCCCACTCCGGTTCCCTCAAGCAAACCGGTTCGAGCTTCCTGGTCAGGATGGCAAGGGCGGCATGTGGTTCTCATGGAGCGACAGCATCCAAGTCAACATCAACAACGACCCCACTAGCTTCAGGGTCAATGTCGTCCCAAGGCGTTAAATGTATTTTTATTTTTATAAAATATAAAATATCATGTAATACTTCTGTTTGTAATATCAATATTAGCAATATTAATAATATTTGTATTTTCACTTATTTATGGCATTATTTACCTCTTATGTGTATGTTCTGCGACAGCTGGCGTTCCTTGACTGGATCCATAATGCACTAACTAAAATGATACAAAATAATAAACAACTGGAGCGAACTCTGCAAACAAGAACAACAAACACACTAAGACTGCCCAACAAGACCTAACGCCCGCTCTGCTACCAAAATGAAACGCCCCGACCCGTATTTACCGTATACAGTAAACATGTGCCGGAACTGTGACAACCCAACCAAAATAAGCCCAAGCATACAGTGTACACAACTGAAACCCGGGCCCAACAGCCCAAAATAGGAAACATCATAAATAACAAAACCGGCCCAATGGCCCGATAATAATGAAAACAATGCACAACGGAAGACTTTAATAACTCACAAACACTGTATGCGACACTGATGCAAACTATGGATCCGAGCCCTGTCCAAGGGATAACGTCGCAGCCTGTCTGGAATGTACCCAACCTGTACAACAAATAACTCATCCTACGGGATGAAAGCCCGCAGGTGAGGGGTGAGTCCGAAGTGCTCACCAACCAAGGATAAACAGAGATATGCAGGCAACTATAATACTTCAAAGAAGAAATACAGACAATATTCACAACCAAACCAAAGCCAATACCATAAAAGACAGACCAACCCAAAGACTCGACCCAAACGTACCAAGGACTTTATTATTATTCCAATTTTATCTTTCTAGCCCCGTTACGGATAAGCTAGGGTCGTACCAGGCTATCAACCTGTTTATGGTGCCAGATCAAAAAGAAACCGGGATCAACATCCCAATATCAAAACTCAGGGATCAACATCCCAATCACAATCTCAGGGATCAACATCCCAATCACAATCTCAGGGATCAACATCCCAATCACAAATCTGGGATCAACATCCCAATCAAACCGGCATCAACATGCCCATCACAAGTAACCCAGATCATGGCCACCACAAAACAGTCTCAAACCATCCAGTCGTACCCCTACTTACCACGTGATAGTTATGTCATCATCATCCAAAAACCAAATCTCAAATCAACTTCCAATTTCCATTTTCTTTTTCCCAATTATCCATATCACAGTTTATTCCGACAAAATAGTCACAACACAGTCTATCGACATCAAACACAAAATCCAAATCAGTCAAACAATCATCCAACTTCCTATTAACTCAAATTATACGACAGACCAATCCATCAATAGTTTCATAACATCAATTATTCTCAATCCAACGTCAATCACAACACAGTATCCAAGGAACCAATAACAGTCAACACAGTAGTTCAATCAAGCAGGACAATATCAGCGAGTCACACTCAGAACCAACATCAACAATCCATATTATCAAGTAACCAACAATAATATATATACCATCACGATTTTCCAATATTCATTTTCTCAAGTTATTCAACTTTCCAACCACTACTTCCCAAGTGACAATTATATCATCATCTCAAATTCAATTCCAATTCCATTACTCTATCATCAATTATTCAACTTTTAATCATCACAGATTATTTCTCAAGCTCAACCAGCCAACAATTTCATATCACTAAATACTCACAATTAACAGCTCAATGGTTACTCATAATATCACAAACCAACAGCACATTCCAACAACATCATGGCAAAATCCACAGCAGATAAATAGTAACAATAATCATCAACAATTTCCATAGCAATCATATATCAGCCAATAATCGATTCAACAGTTCAATCAAACAACAAAATCAAACACAGTATTATAGGCACATATCCAAGGTTATCCATCCTCACCTTGGCCGATTACTCAATTCCAGAAACAATGACCGGTCCGACGCTGGCTCCTCGGGAAACTGCCCGATATCCAAACCTATACCACAAAGCAATATACACTCACATAAATGCACATAATCGGTATACTATGATGCCCAAACTGCGAAATATACCCCATCCCGGTTCATATCCGTTATTATTATCTTTAACCATAATTGAACCTTTTTCCGAAAATATAACCTTGAAAATAATTATTATTACCTTACCATATCGTATATTCTTTCCGTAGGATAAAAGTATCACCATATCAAATATTTAACAGATTACATATTTTTCAGAGAATACTTTGGTATAACAAATTACATCACATTCTTTATTTTTCTAGCAACATATATTAATTATAAATATAAATATATATATTCATTCGGAAAATTATTTTTATCAAATGTATATATATTAAGGTAAACATATACTATATGTTTTTTTCTAGAAATAATAATCGTATAAACATTTTTCCTGGAAATAATATAGGTATATATATTTAATTTCTAAAGGTATAATGCATCCCACAATGATTATATTATCGACGTAATAATCTATTTCCAAAATATATTACTTAGGTATACCATTTATATATTTTCCAGAAAACACATCTAAATTTTTATTTAATTATACAGTTTATAACCATATATTTTTTTTCCAAAAATTATAATTTCGTTGGTATAATTGTATGTGTACCGTTTTTTTTAATTTAATTAAAACGAATTGGGCCGAAACCCACAATCCAGCCCATCCAAAACACCAACCCAACCCAAGGCTAAACCCAAAGGATCAGCCCAGTAACAAGGTTAGGTCCAAGCCTAGGCCCAAATAGAGCCTGGCCCAACCCTGTCCCAGCCCTCAGCCTGACCCGTTTGAGACCGGATCACTCACCCACAACTCGTTACTTCACGGGTTCCTGCAAGCGTTGGCTCGTCGGTGACGTCCGGTGGGAAGCGGTGCGATCGGCAACGTCACGGTGAAGGAGGTGCGACGGCAACATCAGGAGGAGGAGAGGTCGACTCGTCGGGTTCGCACTCCATGGATGGGCGGCGAGGAGGGCGAGGCAAGGTGGCACGATCTGCAGCAGCGGCAGCAGTTGGTCTGAGGAGGAACGGTGGCGGCTTCGCGTCCTGTAGCACGGCAAGGAGAGGGCGCGTCGTCGGCTGCGATGGTGACATCGAGGTGCAGGTGAGGCGGGCGGCTGCGAGTCTTCGTCACGGCGGCGTGACTTGCAGCGGCGAGGTGTAGGGGAGGGGGAAGGTGACGACTTCAGGTGGTGGCTGCGTCCTTCCCGGGCTGTCTCCACTGTTGGCGCCGGCGAGGAGAAAAGAGGTGGATGGTGGTGGTCGGCACGGGTGGTGTAAAGGAAGGAGAAGGTGGTGGGAACAGTTTCTCGGGTTGTGACGGCCGGCGGAGGTGTGTGTGTGTTAATGTTGCGTTTTTTTTTTTATATATTTCATCCTTTGTAGTTTTTTGTGAGTTTGCAAGTGAAAATTTGGCAGTGGAAAAGCAGAGCGTTGATGTTGCAGGGGAAGAGCGCTGCAGGAAGAGAAAATGCAGAGTCACGGGGAAAAAGGTAGGAAATCACAGGCTGCACAGGTAAGACACGGACTGCACAGGTAAAGGCGGCTGCGTGACTAATCACGCAGTCGTGTCCCGACCGGACCAGAAAATAACTGATACCACTTTAGTTATTTTCAGGTGTGATTTTTCCGAAAATCCCGGGACCTGAAAAATACCAACTTAGGCCCGAAAAATCCACGGAAAAATCACGAGCGCGGGAAAACTCTCGGTTTCGAAAAACGACGCCCGATTTACCTTGAATTATTTACCCAAGATTAATTCAACAGTAAATCACGGTAAAAAGACTTTTACAGTCCCGGTAAAAATAAAAAATTTTACCCGGGCTGTTACATTATTGTTTATATTCCGTATACTAAATCATTAGCTACTTATTTATACATATGTATAGCCAAAGATATATATTTGTAACCCATAATAAAATTATGGCATAATATTATTTAGCCAAGGAAAATATCGATAGTATATATACTAAGATTAAAATTTATAAATAAAATAAGGTATGGGCCTGTTATCATTTTAGCCCAGGGGAACCGTAGTTAAACGTATTAGTTGCGTAATAATATAATTGAGAAATTGAGACGCCCCGACCCGTATTTACCGTACACAGTAAACACGTGCCGGAACTGTGACAACCCAACCCAACAAAGCCCAACAGACTGCATATAAAACAATAAACTGGCCAACGGCCCAATATCAAAAACTGTAAACCGGCCCTTCGGCCCAACATAGAACTCGTCACCCGAACCCCGGGGACATCAACAACAACAACCATCCGGCCCAATGGCCCAATCACAACATACACACAGCAGTAAACTCAACAATATGCACAGCGGAAGACTTATGACTCACATGATAACATATGCAAGCCCAATGCAACTAATGGATCCGAGACCTGTTAGGGTCGTACCTGGTTATTAACTAATTCTGGATGTCAGGCCCCACCACAATCCGGGATCAACATCCCCATATCTCAAATCCGGGATCAACATCCCAATATCTCAAATCCGGGATCAACATCCCAATATCACAAATCCGGGATCAACATCCCAATATCACAAATCCGGGGTCAACACCCCAACCAACAAACCCTCTGGCCATGACACCACAGAACTAGTCTCTGACCATCTAGTCGTACCACTACTTTCCAAGTGACAAATATATCATCATCTCAAATTCTAGTTCAATCCATTACTCTTTCATCAATTTTCCAATTTCTATTATCTCAGATTAATTCCACAGACTCAATCTCTTATCTCAAACTCATGACACAAATTATTCAAAATTAACAGCTCAGCATTATTTCCAACATGTCATACACAAATCTATCACAAACCAACAACAGGAGACGCCCCGACCCGTATTTACCGTACACAGTAAACACGTGCCGGAACTGTGACAAACCAACCCAACAAAGCCCAACAGACTGCGTATAAAACAATAAACTGGCCAACGGCCCAATATCAAAAACTGTGAACCGGCCCTTCGGCCCAATATAGAACTCGTCACCCGAACCCCGGGGACATCAACAACAACAACCATCCGGCCCAATGGCCCAATCACAACATACACACAGCAGTAAACTCAACAATATGCACAGCGGAAGACTTATGACTCACATGATAACATATGCAAGCCCAATGCAACTAATGGATCCGAGACCTGTCTGAGGGTACGCTTCAGCTTGCCCCGTACGTTCCTGCACTACAAACAACTCATCCTACGGGATGAAACCCCGCAGGCGAGGGGTGAGTCCGAAGCACTCACCGACGAAAGATAAACAGTGATATATTCAACCATAATACTTTCGAAATAAACACAACAATCACAACAATAAGCACAAACAATCACATCACAAGGATACTGCCATAACAACTAACACATACTACACGACAAAGGAATCCAACTCAAACATCACGATAGAGGAATCTTACAGAATCACATTCAAACCAAGACCAATAGAATACTTATTAATTTTCTTAATACCAATTTTTTCTTCCGGGCCCCGTCACTGGACAAGCTAGGGTCGTACCTGGTTATTAACTAATTCTGGATGCCAGACCCCACCACAATCCGGGATCAACATCCCCATATCTCAAATCCGGGATCAACATCCCAATATCTCAAATCCGGGATCAACATCCCAATATCACAAATCCGGGATCAACATCCCAATATCACAAATCCGAGGTCAACACCCCAACCAACAAACCCTCTGGCCATGACACCACAGAACTAGTCTCTAACCATCTAGTCGTACCACTACTTTCCAAGTGACAAATATATCATCATCTCAAATTCCAGTTCAATCCATTACTCTTTCATCAATTTCCCAATTTCTATTATCTCAGATTAATTCCACAGACTCAATCTCTTATCTCAAACTCATGACACAAATTATTCAAAATTAACAGCTCAGCATTATTTCCAACATGTCATACACAAATCTATCACAAACCAACAACAGCATCAATAATTCCACAGCAATCAGGTAACAGTCAATAATTATTCCAACAGATCAATCTAACATTAAAAATACACAAACAACAAAGTTACACACAAAACATTACGGGCACATATCAAGGTTTATCCATCCTCACCTTGGCCGATTACTCAACTCCGGAAACAATGACCGGTTCCAAGGCCGGCTCCTCGGAATACTGCCCGATATCAAAACCTATACAACAAAACAATATAATCATACAGATGCACATAATCGGTATTCTATGATGCCAATACTGCGAATTACCCATCCCGGTTCTTATCCTTTATTATTCCCTTTTACCGAAAATATTTACCGTACGTATTTCCGAATATAATTTCGGTACCATACTTTAATTAAAACTCTTTTCAGAATATATTTTCATAAAATAATTATAATTTCCCAAAATACTAATTACTGTAATTTTACCAGAAAATAACAACCTATTGATAATTTTCAGAAAATATATATAGTATTTATCTTTTCTAAATATATATAGTAATAATATTTTCCAACATAAAATATATTTACTTTTAATTTCAAAGTACATATATGTATATATTTCCATAACTAAAATTTTCAGGCAAAATAATATATGTATATAAAATTTCAGAAATTATTTCATGGTACTTATATATTTTTTTCAATTAAAAGTAGTTTTCCAAAACCAAACTTAATTATTTACCCAAGTAAATACATTTATATTTTCCTGAAAATACTAGAATTAAATTGGCCACAATTTACTCAAAATAACTATATAATTTTTTTCCCAAAATATATACCAGAATATTAATAATTATATATATATATAAT
>JAKUCV010007825.1:0-20517 GCA_028386065.3 Turnera subulata | reverse complement strand
AAAGGTACGTCTGCTGGTGTGGAACTGCAGAGGAGTTGCAAGGCGTGCACAGGAGTTCTCACGCACTCTGAGGGATCTGAAGAACCAGTACAAGCCCAACATGGTTCTTCTGACGGAGACGCAGTGGCAACCACGAGACGATCACGGTCTGATTCCACTCCGATTCCCTCAAGCTAACCGGTTCGAGATTCCTGGCCAGTGCGACAGAGGCGGCATGTGGCTTTCTTGGAGCGACAGAGTCACGGTCAACGTCAACAGTGACGCAAACAGCTTCCGTGTCAACGTCGTTGCGAACCGTTAATGTATTTTCTTTTTATATAATATCAAAAATCCATGTATTATTTCCCCTTTTTATAATATATCAATGTAATATTTCTATTCGCAATCAATATATTAATATTTCCTTTTGTATTAAAATATCAGTATTATTAATAATATTTGCAATTTTGCATATTATGACATCATTACCTCTTACGTGTATGTTCCGCGACAGCTGGCGTCCCTCGACTGGATCCATAATGCACTAACTAAAATGATATAAAATAATAAACAACTGGAGCGAACTATGCAAAAAAAGACAACAACACACATAGACTGCCCGACAAGACCTAACGCCCGCTCCGCTACCAAAATGAGACGCCCCGACCCGTATTTACCGTACACAGTAAACACGTGCCGGAACTGTGACAACCCAACCCAATAAAGCCCAAGCATACAGTGTGGACAACATAAACTCGGCCCAACGGCCCAAAATAGTGAACATCGTAAATACAATACCTGCCCAACAATAATGAAGACATGCACAGCGGAAGACTTAAAGACTCACTAACACTGTATGCGTAACAGATGCAACCTATGGATCCAAGCCCTGCCCAAGGGATACGCTTCAGCTCGCCCGGTACGTTCCTGCACTACAAACAACTCACCCTACGGGATGAAACCCTGCAGGCGAGGGGTGAGTCCGAAACGCTCACCGACGAAAGATAAACAGTGATATATTCAACCATAACACTTTCGAAACAAACACAACTATCACAACAACAAGCACAAACAAACACATCACAAGGATACGGCCATAACAACTAACACATACTTCACGACAGAGGAATCCAGCTCAAACAACACATCAAAGGAAACCAACACGAACAACATAACAGAGGAAACCTACTAAATCATATCAAGCCAAGACCAACTGAATACTCATTAATTCTTATTGCCAATTTTATCTTCCGGGCCCCGTCACTGGACAAGCTAGGGTCGTACCAGGTTATCAATTAATTCCGGATGCTAGGTCAAGAACCAATCCACATATCAGAACAACCGGATATTCGGCATATCCGAGCCACCGCGGATATTCGGCATATCCGAGCCACCGCAGATATTCGGCATATCCGAGCCACTGGGTATTCGGTATACCCCAACCTCAGACAACATCATACCAACCAGATATTCGGCATATCTGAGCCACTGCCGATATTCGGCATATCCGAGCCACTGGGTATTCGGTATACCCCAACCTCAGACTACATCATACCAACCAGATATTCGGCATATCTGAGCCACTGCGGATATTCAGCATATCCGAGCCACTGGGTATTTGGTATACCCTAACCATAGGCAACAACATGCCAACCAAATCAAGTAACCAAACCAAGTAACCGACCATAGCATCCCAGAATTAATCTTCAAACCATCGGGTCGTACCACAACTTCCCACATATATCATCATATCATATCAATTCCAACTTCCAATTTCCAATTCCTATTTCTCAATTATCCACAGTCAATAGTTTATTCCAGTTATTCAACACAACACTGTCTACTACCAATAATCACAATATCCATAACAGCCAAACAATTATCTAATTCTTATCAGCTCAAGTTACACAACAGACTAATTCTTCAATAGTTTCATAACATCATTTACTCACAGTCCAACATCAATCACAACACAGTATCCAATAAACCAATAACGGCCATACAGCGGTTCAATCAAGCAACTCAACATCATAGCAACAGCAACAACCGTAACCACGGCAGTCAATAACCAACATAATTTCATATTACCAAACATCCATCAACAATACATATAGCGCCAGTTATTCACAAATAACAGTTTATCACAATACCCGTACGACCTAGTAGCACAGTCCAATTCCTTTATTCTTTCATCAATTATCTCTTTTTCATTATTCCAAATTATTTCACCGACTCGTCCAATCTAAAATCTTGTATCACTAATTAAACACAATTGACGGATCAACAGTAATCTCAGCACAGATTCCACAAATCAATAACACAACGAACCAAGAACAGCAACAACATTTCCACAACAATCAAGTAAAAGTCAACAATCATTTCAGTGGTTCAATCAAGCAACAAGATACACATACAGCATTACGGGCACATATCAAGGGTTATCCATCCTCACCTTGGCCGATTATTCAACTCCGGAAATACTGACCGGTACGACGCCGGCTCCTCGGGAAACTGTCCGATATCAAACCTATATACAAAGCAATGTACACACACATAAATGCACATAATCGGTATACTATGATGCCAATACTACGAATTAATCCCATCCCGATTACTTATCCTTTATTTCCATCTTTTACCAAAAACAATTTACCGTACGTATATCCGAATATAATTTCGGTACCATACTTTAATTAAAACTCTTTTCAAAATAATTTCCATAAATTAATTATACTTTTTTCCAAAATATAATTACCATAACATGGTTTTTCTAAAAATACAATGTATGCTTATGCTCCCAAGGTATTTGTAGAATGTATCCTTTTCTAAAATAGTTACCATATAGTAATTTGCAAAGGTTATAATTCATATTATAATTACCTTGGTTTCTTGAAATATAACAAAATAATTACTTGATTTACTTTCACAAAATTACCATATATTTATATTTCCCAGAATAGATAATCCATATCCCCTTTCCATAATGTTAGATAGAATAATTATTACCATCACATATATTCTTTTCCAAAGGAAATAATTATGATCAAATAATATTTCTAGAAATTAAATACATATATATTTACATATGTATATATACTAGAAAGTATTTAACCAATTTTTCCAAATATAATTATAAATCCATTACTGATTACTATTATTATTTTTATTATTATTTTATTATTTTTTTTTATAAACTGGGTTGGGCCATAAATAGTGTTGGACTAGGTCTTGCACAGTACCCAGCCCAGACCCAACCAGCCCAAACCACAAACCGGCCCAAAATAGTTAACCCACACTCACCCAGGCCCAAAATGGACACAGCCCACAACCTCAGCCCGCGACCCGTCGGGTCAACCCGACCTCAACACCAACGGGTCGTCTTCAACCGTGGACTGCTCATCTAGGCGGGACGGCGGTGATGACGGCGTGGACTGTGGCGAAGCGTCACGGGGACGGCAAGGCGAGGCGGCGGTGAGCTCTGCAAGGCGTGACACGAGCGGACGACGACGCGAGCAAGAAGGCTGCAGGCGCGGGTCCGTCGCGAGGGTGGCAGCTCGTCGGGTCTTCAGCCAGGCGTGGCGCGTCGGCGGCGAGATCGGGCGGCGAAGGTGGCGTCAAGATGGCGACGGCGAGAGGGAGGTGTCGACAGTGGTGGTGATGCGTGCGGGTGGTTTAGGTGGAGGTGGTGTGGGTGGCCGGCGACACTCATCCTCCTCCTCCTCTTTTTTTTTTCCTTTTTTTTTCCTTCTTCTTTTTCCCACTCTTTTCTTCTTCCGATTTCCATTTTTTTCCTTCTTTCCTTCTTTTTTTCTTCTCTCCCTCTCTTTCTCTTTTCTCTCTTTTCTTTTTTTTCTCTCCTTTTCTTCTTCCTCTCTTCTGCAACTTCACCGGCTTTAAACTTTTTTTTTTTGTTTTTTTTACTATTAGTCTTGTGAATCAAATAATACATTTTTGTCCGTATTACGGGCGAGTCCGATCCGGACCAGAAAATAGCCGATACCTCCTTAGTTATTTTCCGGTGTGATTTTCCGAGAGATTCCGAAAACCGAAAAATACCAACTTAGTCTCGAAAAATCCACGGGAAAATCACGAGCGCGGGAAAACCCTCGGTTTCGAAAAACGACTCCCGATTTACCTCGAATTAATTACCCAAGATTAATTCAACAGTAAATCACGGTAAAACGACTTCTACAGTCCGGTAAAAATCCAAAATTTACCCGGGCTGTTACATTTATGGTGGGGACTCCCCAAATTTGATTAGTTGTAGACCTGATTTTAAATTTGATTATATTAGGAATAACTAAATTATTTCAGTATATATACTGAATGTGCGGATTTATTTCCTAAATAATGCACGATAAATTAGGAAAACAATATAAATCCTAGGAAGAGAAGGGGGAACCCATAAAGTAAATTTGTGAAATAAATAAACCTTAAAATAGAAATAATAAACCCTCAAATATATTTTGTTATCATAAACAGGGGGTCTACAACTAATCAAACTTGGGGAGTCTCTATAATAAAATTTTCCAATAACTCCAATAATAACCCGGAAATATTCACTACATGCTTCCAAAAAAAAAGTTTTGAAACATTCGAACTTAGCTTTACCGAAACCTTTATTAACACGTCTAGCTTGATCATTTATAAATATTCTTTGCCAAATTAATCTCTTGATTTGAGATGGTAAACTTCAATATGTTTTTCCTTTTGCTTTTATGAGCTATGAATGAAACTTAAATTTGAGACCTTTATTCTCAAAGACAAGCTCAGTATTACTAGTTGCTGTTCCAGTTTCAAACTAATTAACAGAAACAAATGAGTCAGACACAAGTATAAAGTAAACAGTAAATTAATCTTGCCATCACAGTGACATTTATAGAGGCTTATTGCAAAACAAACTTTTATGACAATTTTATTTATTTATTTATTTTTATTGGATGACTGACATGGAAATATGGGGGTTCGGTTAAACATACATAGGAGTCAGAAACGAAAAAGAAGCAGTCTTTTGGGATTAGACTGGAAAGCTGTACTTAGTTTTAAGGGCAATTTTGAACTTTATCCCCAAACAGTTGGTAAGCACATTGTTTATGACAGTAGATATATCACACGGCACATGCAGCCTAAAGATTTCAAGGACAACAAGTGTAAGTATTGTGGCTTGGTTCAGTTCCAAGAACGAGGGGTCACATTCTAAGTATATTTTGCTGACAGGATTAGGAGTTAGGAGGACCACCTATGACAGGGTCAAAACCTTTTCTTTTCTAAACCCCCGAGAAGAAACAGAAAAGAAAACACCTTCCTTCTTCAAAACCGAGTGACAAAGCGAAAAAACCCTAACCCTATGGAAGATGTTTGTGAAGGGAAGGATTATTCCTTCCCTAGAGAAGAAGAGAAGATCCTGTTCTTTTGGGACAGGATCGATGCGTTTAATGGCCAGTTGAAACGAACGGAAAGTTGCCCGGAGTTCATATTTTACGACGGGCCTCCGTTTGCGACGGGGCTCCCTCACTACGGCCATATTCTGGCCGGCACGCTCAAGGACGTAGTGACGCGGTACAAGTCGCAAACCGGGCACCACGTGCGGCGGCGCTTCGGCTGGGACTGCCACGGGCTCCCCGTCGAGAAGGCCGTGGAGAAGGAGCTGGGAATCAAAGGGCCCAGCGAGGTGTGTAGCATGGGGATTGATAAGTACAACGAGAAGTGCAGGGGCATTGTGACCCGGTACGTTGAGGAGTGGGAGCAGGTGGTGAAACGGACAGGGAGGTGGGTCGATTTCGAGAATGATTACAAGACCATGGACGTGAGCTTTATGGAGTCGGTTTGGTGGGTTTTCTCTCAACTTTATGCCAAAAACCTTGTTTACAAGGGTGTTAAAGTCATGGCCTACTGCACCGATTGCAAGACACTCCTGGCTAATCATGAACTCGATAGTTACAAGGTCCTCTTCTTTTTCTTTTTCCCTTTTTTTTGCTTCTCACTTAATGAATATACTTTTCTATTTCCTTTTCTTTGTGTTTCAGAATTGCTTTTAGTTGTCTAAATATCTTGTCGTCTATTTTATTACTGTTGCTAGGATCTCCCGGATCCTGAGATATATGTTGCCTTTCCAATTGTTGATGATCCACACAATGCCGCGTTTGTGGCCTGGACTACCACACCTTGGACCCTCCCGAGCAATCTTTGCCTCTGTGTACATCCCACGCTTGTATACGTCAAGGTTGGCTCTTTTTTCTCCCCTTTTTGCTTCTTCTATTTATTTATTTGTCTGGATGGATGGGTGTTATTGATTAGCATTCTGCTTAACAAGTTTTGCAAAGTAGACGCTTGGTTGGCTTTTCCTTTCTTTATTCTTGATTTCCAATTTTGTTAAGTGATGAAATTCTATTCAGGTTCGCAACAAGTCTACTGGAAATGTCTATGTGGTTGCGGAATCTAGGCTATCCACGCTGGCTTTTGAGAAACCAAAGTCAAAAAAGGATAACCTTGCAGATTCATTTGAGTTACTTGAGAAATTCACTGGCAGCAATTTGGTGAATAAAAAGTGAGATATTCTCAAACTTGTTCTACGCCTTTTCGATTTCTCTTTTAGCTATTTGATTATGACGTCTTGCTGGAATTTTTTATCCATCAAGTTGCTTGCAACGGTGATACATTTCGTGGATTTGATTGTGTTGTTAAATAAATGTGTTTTTTGGTTGTGTAGTCGATAGCGTACTCAGAATGTACTGATTTCAGGTATGAACCATTGTTCCCCTACTTCCTCCAGTTCTCTGACACGGCATTTAGAGTTGTTGCGGATGATTATGTCACAGATGATTGTGGCACTGGTATCGTTCATAATGCCCCTGCCTTTGGCGAAGATGATTATCGTGTGTGTGTTGAGAATGGAATTGTGAATAAGGTTCGTTTGCATGCTGAGAACTATACAGACCCCCAAATGTACTGTATTTCCTTGGGCGTGCTGTGCTGAGGTCTGGTCTTGTCTCCTTTTGTAGGAAGATAAGCTGGTTGTAGTTGTTGATGATGGCGGCTGCTTCACTGAAGAAGTTACAGATTTTAGGGGACGCTACGTCAAGGATGCAGATAAGGATATCATCGAAACAGTGAAGGTGTGGCATCCCCTTGCCATGTCTTTTTTCTTGATTGCAAAATTATATCTTCTGTGCGCATAAGCCATGCCCGCCAAGGAATAACTTTTACCAACTTTTTAATTGCTTATGATATATCGTCAGTCTAATTGGCGTTGTTATGGTATTAGACCTTCTGAATTGATTTTGCAGTGTTGTCTGTTGATATTCTGTGTTATATCCAGGATGTATAGCCACAGCTTTTTAATGACTTGGTCACTGTGTTTACTTCAATTTTTGTTTACTTTGCCAAATGTTCTTGTCATTCTCAGGCAAAAGGCAGGCTTCTGAAAGCTGGAACTTTAACACACTCTTACCCGATCTGCTATAGATCTTCTACGCCCCTTATCTATAGAGCTGTCCCGAGCTGGTATCTGCACTTAACTGTTAATTATGTTTAATCTGCCACTGTATTATAGCCTACTTAAGATTTTCATGAGAAACCAATCAGATCGGTTTTTCTTTTCACATTATGAAAAATGGAAAATAAATTAACTAGGGACTCGAATTTCATTATTAGGTTTGTTAAAGTTGAATCACTGAAGGAGCAGCTGTTAAGGAATAACAAGCAGACATACTGGGTTCCCGATTATGTAAAGGTGAGAAATTCCACGCAGGCTCCCTTTCCCCACGCCCCTCTCTCCTTCAGAATGTTAATTTGTCCTTTCCCGAGTTTTTCTGATTGTATATGGCACTCCATCCTTCTCTGGTCTTCTCCCTTCTTGGTTAAAAGTAAATATGCTGTTTTGGCCATGTGCAACACAGAGATTGAAACATTAACGCACTTTGCAGTTGCAAAAGGATGTTACATCTACTAAGTTTGGCCCTGTCTTTGGGTTTTATTGCAGGAGAGGAGGTTCCACAATTGGCTTGAAAACGTGAGGGATTGGCCGGTAAGTCGAAGTCGATTTTGGGGCACTCCTCTTCCTGTGTGGACAAGTGAGGATGGTGAAGAAGTTATAGTCATGGATTCCGTTGCAAAACTTGAGAAGCTTTCGGGTATTAAGGTTTGTTCTCACTCCTCTGTTCAGAAAGAAAAGTGACATCAGTTGCAAATTTAACTCTCGGTTTCTTTTGAAGTAAGGTTCTTTGATAACACATAATAACTCTTGTCTATAGTAATTTAGGTTGAAGAATAGACATTGATTTCAAGGTTATGCTATTTATGAAGCGACAATTTGTGTTCTTCTCTAACAGCATCACCTACATATGATTACTTTATGTTTCTATTTCAAGTGCTAGACAGAAAAATAAAAGTATTAAGATTGTGACATATAAATTATCTGAAATCTTTTTGATCACCAGTTCCACCAGTCACAGTTTCATACAAAATGTATTAGAATTCTTATGTGTTGTAATGCCGTTTGATTGTTTAAACATTAAATGATTAATTTACGCTTCATATTCTTCAGAAATAGGGTAACACTGGACTGCGTATATCAAATATTTAGTTCACGGTTGCTACTTTGTAATTTCTCTGAAAGGTAGAGCTCACAAGTCTCATCATTTGTCACAAAATTAGTAATTCCAGTGTGAATTCCTGCTTGAGAGACTTTATTTTTTTAAAAGAAATCATTTGGGAACATTTTTTTTTTTGATGAAAAGAAGAATTTATTAATAATTACTGGAACTGCCATTTGTACACAGTCATAAAAAATGACTGAAAAGTTCAACCAGGATCAAAAAACAGAGTATACCATGCGGTAATTGCACCAACCCAATACAACACTTAGACAACTAAACAATCCGAGGTCTACAGATAGGACCATTCCAAGCTGCAATGCTCTTAGTAAAACGACAGTGAATAAACAAATGGTCTCTTGTTTCGACCGTTTCAGCACACAAAGGGCAGTTTGCATTTTCATTCGAAATAATGTTCCTCTGGAGTAGAGTTGATCTAACAGCAATCCCTTGATTAAAAGCCAGCCAGAGAAAGCATTCTACCTTAAAAGGGGCACAATTCAGCCATACCCATGGCTTTCTGCTTTCTGATGCCACCGCATTGTAGATGAATGAGTATCCTGATTTAACACAATACATCAGGAAGACTCGTGCTGTATGTGCTATGCCTCCAGAAAGACTCGTGCTGTTTACTTTTTTCGCTAATTCTTTTTCCTGTTCCCTAAGTTGTTCTATGGAAAGAATCTGAAAAAGAAAAAATGCGGTCTGTGCATTTGAAACGGTTGTAAAACCATGAATCACTATCTACTTATTTGCATGGACAAAAATATTTCTAGTTCCCATTACCTTTTCACTGCCTATTACATCTGAGCGGATTTTGCCTTTCTTCTAACAAATATGAATGCCATTCTATGCATGAAAGGTTATGGGACTGGTATTTGCATATGCTTCTATAGTTTCACGTGTTTGCTGCTCATCATTTTTTTGCAGGTGTTTGATCTGCACCGCCATTACATTGATAACATTACCATCCCGTCCAGTCGTGGTCCTGAATTTGGTGTGCTTCGGCGTGTGGACGATGTAAGCTATTTAACCTGTGTTTTTATATGAAATATGGCTTCGTTTTAAATGTGGAGGACTGTTGAATCGAGTGCATAATGTGTAATTTGCAAGATGTCATTGCCCAGTATAGCGTCCACCTTAATAGATCAATGCTCTCTTCTACTGTCATATTTTACATTTTCATGTATTATTGTCATGAACAGTTTCTCATCTGCATTGCTGGATGGCTTCAAATCTGCCATGTACTTATGGGATTTGTTTGAATGTTGCCTCTAGTTAAGCGTATGTTTTTGGCCTGGTCTGTTAAAGAACATTTATGGAAAGTCTTATTTTTGTAGGTATTTGATTGCTGGTTTGAGAGTGGTTCAATGCCTTATGCCCAAATCCATTATCCATTCGAAAACGTCGAGCTGTTTGAGAGAAATTTTCCGGGACATTTTGTGGCTGAAGGGATTGATCAGACCCGTGGCTGGTTGGTTCCTAACTTCTCCACCTTTACTCATGCCATCCCGGTTCAAAATTACAAGGGAACCTGCAAGCAAATTGCACAGTTTTTTAATCAAAATTCGCTCAGTTTTTGTTTTTTTTATCCATGCACGTGGGATGGTAAGAAAATAATGGGAGTGACAATTCACTATATCTCCTGGACAGCGTTTTGCTCAGGATAGGTTCTCTATGGCCAACCTTATCTAATCTGTTATCGAGATTAGTTGAGTTGTATGGTACCATGCCCTTGACATCCCCTGAATCATCCCACAACACCACAGACGCCCAAAATAGTGTTACTTGGGTTGGTTCTTATGATTTTTTTTATGTTGTTATGTGTTTCTGCTTCCTAATGTCCTCCCCTGGGTTTTTGGACTGTTGTGGACTGAAGCGCCAGTGCAGAATCAGAGATTATCTTTCTTTGTTTTTAGCGAATGCTACGCAGCATCAGTGCCTTCTTTTGTGGTACTAATGAGTATATGCACTCTCGGATAAATGTTTTGGATTTCAGGTTCTATACTCTCATGGTGCTGTCCACTGCGCTATTTGGTAAGCCTGCATTTAGGAATGTAGTTTGTAATGGGATTGTCCAAGCAGAAGATGGAAAAAAGATGAGTAAAAAAGACAAAAACTATCCTTCACCCATGGAAGTCATTGATGAATACGGAGCTGTAAGTTTTTTGTTATGTTGTGTTAGATTCCTGCAGTGAGCTTACTTCTTTTTGAAGCTATTTGGTTGTAACTTTATAACTTTCGGTTCTGTGGTTCCATAATTCGTGGTGTGCAGGACGCTGTACGGCTGTACCTGATGAATTCTCCAGTTGTGCGTGGTCAGAACTTGCGTTTCAAAAAGGAAGGGGTTTATGGTGTTGTATGTTCCAATGATTCCTTGTTAGATTTTGCATTGGGGAAATTCTGTTTGATTTTACCTACTAAATGATATTCTAGCTAGAATTTTTGCAACGACCTTTTGTTTAGTATTAACCTGATCTACTGTACATTTATCCAGGTCAGGGATGTATTCCTTCCGTGGTACAATGCATACAGGTTTTTTGCACAGAATGCGAAGAGACTTGAGGTTGAAGGGCACAACCCATTCACTCCTAAGAATCTATCAGCCCTTGAAAGTTCATCTAATGTACTTGACCAGTGGATCCGATCAGCCACTTATAGTCTTGTTCATTTTGTTCGCCACGAAATGGATGCATACCGAGTTTACACGGTTGGTTTGCTTGCTTAGATCCCATTCCATGATTAGATATTTATCTTCTTTAACTTTATATGGATTCCTATCAGAAACTAGTATTCTAATTAGGTGTTTGGCTTCGTGTGGCACCTATAGAGAGTGAAACTAGACTGTTTGAAAACAAGATAAACATATCTAGAGTTGCATGAATAGTGTTTACGCTGGGTTTGTGTCATTGTGTAAATGTGGGTTCTTCTGTCAATCACTTGGGGAAGATGATGTGAGGCAGGTCCTTGCTAGTGTTTGTGGTGAATTATGCTAGGCTTACATGATGGCCGAAGCTAGATACAAATATAAACCGAAATGGGAGATTTTATTCGGGAAGAATTGGAATGCCTTCTTTAAGGGCACTAGTTAGCCAGGTACATCGAGGAAATAGTGTTCGGAAGTGAAACAATAATAGTTAAATTCTTCATTTGAAACTCCGGAGCTCATAGTGCTCTAGAGTTGGAATTTTATTTGGACAGTTGCTCATTTGGCTCCTGGCACATTGGGTTGTTGAATTTGTGCTTAAGCTCTCCTGGTGCTTCCGAGGGGAGCTTTGAAACATATATAGAGTGGAAAGCAACTTAACATACAGACATTACCATGTTTTTATATGGGCATTTCATGTCTATAGCAGCACCGTATGCTTATTCCCTTATAAGTATGTGCCATTTGCAGGTTGTACCATATCTCTTGAAGTTTCTCGACAACCTTACAAACATATATGTACGATTCAATCGGAAGAGATTGAAAGGCCGTACTGGGGAAGAAGACTGCCGAACTGCCCTTTCGACCCTTTATAATGTATGATGCGAGTACTTTATTGTTTAAGCAATGCATGCATGCGTTTAAATGGTTCCCCTTTTTATATTATCCTCACATCTTTTATCTTTGGGAGCTACCACTGAGCTAAACCTGATTGATTGTTGAATGGTATTATTTGTTGCATGCTACTTGCTATATGCAACTTCCTTGTGCATTTTAGTTGACTTATATTGTGTCAGTCCCTGGTTTCTTTTGTTGCAATCCGCAGGTGATTAACTTAGTTTCTTGTTCATTTTGTACGATGTGACATAATATTGGGGAGTGATGATGTAATTGTGTTTTGGGCATTCACGATTAGCTTGAAGGCTTTTGTCCGGACAATTATGTTTACATGCACAGTGCTAGTCTTATATGGGTTCACGGCACTGTGGAGCTAAATCTACATCTTTACACATGAAACTGAAAGATAAATGTATCTTCAAAAAATTATCTTTTGTGTTTCATTATCATCATCAACATAATAACCATAATTATCTTTTGTGGGCCAATCTTGTACTATCCCCCTCAAAATTCTTGTACATGTACCAAATGAGATACTCAGATACAAATGATTTTAGCATTGTTAAACTATGCCTCTGTTTGAACTTGAAGTCATGATTGTGCATGCTTGTCTTGTTTAAGCTATAGCTAATTTTTTAAGGGTAGCCGATACAAAATTTATGTTTTTTTTGTTTTTCTTTTAGGATAAAGCTTTTAGTAATCTGTTTTTCTTCTAGGATAAAAACTTTACTATTCTCATAAAAAATTTCTAATTCAAATAGTTACAAAATATATCAAAATTAATCTAATGTATCAAATATGCATGAAATGAAGGATCTAATAAAAAAAATATTATAAGTGTGAAGGATTAATGTGTATAGTGTTCCACCCTGGTTCCCCAAGGAATCACGATTGTGTTTATCCTTTGTTTCAATTATAAGGACATTTGTCTCAAACATATATTGTTGTGTAGATGAGGAGAGGATTGTTTTTTTCCTATTCTTATTTGATTGAGGTGCATTGTACTCGGGAACAAATGTGGGCTTACATCCTTGTCCGTTATAGTACTAGAGTCCTGTATTTTTCTTTTGTTGGTAGTGTGGCATGCTGCTTGAGGTGATGCCCTGTCTAGGTCTAGTGACAATGGGATGCAATCATGCGAGTTTTTACCGTTGATATTCATTACACTGAATTCTGTTATTAATCTACAGGTGCTTTTAACATCCTGCAAGGTGATGGCACCATTCACGCCATTTTTTACTGAGGCACTTTATCAGAATCTAAGGAAAATTTGTCCTGGATCTGAGGAAAGCGTTCACTACTGCAGTTACCCTCAAGTTGAGGGAGAGGTATTATTGACTATGTTTACCCAACCTATTGAATGAGCTTACAGTCATCAAGCTGAAAGTTTGCTGGAGCCTTTGATGGTTGCTTTATATTTATTGTACTGGTTATTTTCTGTGAACTTGGATGACTTGCAACCTCTCTGTTGGATTTGTATTTGATGTTCTCCTGCTTTTACATGAATTGGTGTCATTCCTCCTTCCAGAGTCTAACCTATATTGATATATTTATTCTTAAGTTTCAACTATTTTGTTTCGACTAAGTGGTATGCGAATGGAATTTCTTTTTTATACTGTTTTGTATATTCTTTTTCTGAAGTAAAGAGAAAAGAGATTTTCTGCTTATGTCATACTTCTTAACTCAATCTCATGTGATACTATAGATGAATGAACGAATTGAGCGAAGTGTGTCAAGGATGATGGCCATCATCGATCTTGCACGCAGTATCCGTGAGCGGCACAACAAGCCTCTCAAAGCACCCTTGAGGTTTTCTCGTCTTTTTAATCTTTCACAGATTCTCATTAACTGCACACCTTGTGCATTTTTGTTTGTCTTTTTTTTTCCCTTTTATATTTTGCTTATTAACTTGATTAGTCTATGCATATTGCAGGGAGATGATTATAGTTCATCCTGATGCTGATTTTCTTGTTGACATAACAGGAACACTCAGAGAGGTTTGAGCTTGATATTACCTACTAGACAATTTGGACTTACTATATTGCTGTTTTCTTGGAAAATATCTGCTGTTATTACTCTTATGGTCTATGTCAACTCTTTTGAATGACAGTATTTGCTAGAGGAGCTGAATGTAAGATCTCTTGTCCCATGTAATGATACTCTGAAGTATGCTTCCTTGCGAGCAGAGCCACAGTTTAGGTATGCAATTGATATTTGCTCGAGAAAACTTGCTCTGTTGCTGCCGTGTATATGCATTATGTATGTTGCTGTTTGGTTGTTTCCAGTGTTTTAGGCAAAAGACTTGGAAAATCTATGGGCATAGTTGCCAAAGAAGTGAAAGGTATGTCTCAAGAAGACATTTTAGCATTTGAGAAAGCTGGAGAGGTTACTATTGCTACCCACTGTCTCAAGCTGGCTGATATCAAGGTGCTTTTTCATGCACTTGCTAAAAGAATTCTTAAACGTTCGTTCTCATTAATTAAGGTCAACCATTCCTGATTTCCTGTGCTCGAGTTATTTCGGCATCTTGGATGTTTGGCTCGTTGCATGCGTTATGACTAGTTTGGTGGTTGTTACGGTGCTGCAATTCATGTTAAAACAGTGGGTCAATTTGGTCCTGTTCAGCATGAATAGATTAGCTTTGTTTTATTTACAAAGTTTTAATATTTATTTCGTGGCTTTAGGTTATCCGCCAATTCAAGCTTCCAAATGGCTTAACACACAACGAGATTGATGCTGCTGGAGATGGTAAGAATTAAGGAAGAAATTGTGTTATGATTTGGTGGGAGTGGTTTGTGTTGCTCATGTTCTTGGTATCTTTTTTCAGGGGATGTTTTGGTGATTTTGGATCTAAGGGCTGATGAATCATTGTATGAAGCCGGTATTGCACGAGAGGTATCTGGTGCAGTGACAACTGCATGCATTTCTTCTCTTTTTTTTTTTTTCCTCTTTTTTCCAGTTTTAACTTTCCCTTTTGTTCACTTAAGTGTTGCGAAACTATATATGTACTAAACATGCAGATGAATAGATGCATAAATGGATCTATGGTTTGGCCATTGCAGGTTGTTAGTAGAATCCAGAAGTTGCGAAAGAAGGTTGCCCTTGAACCTACAGATACAGTGGAGGTTTACTTTGAGTCATTGGATGAGAACAAGTTGATTTTACAACAAGTTTTAAAGTCACAAGTAATGCTACATCTTGCATATATCTATGATACTTTTTTTCAATTTGCTTCTGGTATTTTCTGTTACATGGATATTATTTCTTGTGTTATTGATTGATTATTGAATTTGTAATGTTGTTGTTTGGATCTTCAGGTTGAATTCTGAACATTGCCCTATTCCTTTTTTTTTTTTTTTCAAGTCACAAGTTCTGATTTTGCATGCATGTTGCTAACTTTTGTTAGTCTGTGAGTTTATTGCACTTTACATGCATATTCAGTTTTCTTTTCTTCAGTTTCCATATTGGATCTCATCCCATTATTGCCACTGTTCAGTGATGGGAAGTTCTGTCTATTTTTGTTACAATGGATCCTTATTTATTTGAAAGCAAGTCTGATTTTAATTCAGATTTTCTTGTCCTTCCTTTCTCCAGGTTTTATTGTTAAGATGCACCACTGTTCCACTGTGAAAATTGCTTTTATTCTCCTTTCCTTGACATCATTCCTGCTGATGGAATTGTTAGTGATTTTAGGAATGATGTCTCCCATCCTTTGGGCCAACTGTCGTTAGATTAAAGATACATTTTCCTTGTTTTCTATTCTCCTATCCTCGTGTGTTTGTTAGTGGTTCTATGGATGTTGATTTTATGTGTTTTACTTGCAGGAACACTACATCAGGAATGCGCTTGGATCTCCTCTTTTTCCTTATACTGAGATCTCACCGCATGCAGTAAGTAGCCATGTGATGAAAATATACATGTCAGACTTGAACCATTTTTCTTGAACCTTACCTAGGTGAATTCTCTCGTTTTGAGAATCTCCGCATATCCGTTTGGTTCATGGTTGTTTGCCTAAAAAATCATAGTCGGTTACTAGAAGGTTGTTTGTCTCCATATTCATGAAGGAGAAATTATTAGTGTCCCATCTTCTGAAGCCATTGTTCCCGTGAAAATGTGTTCTGACATTGTCAATCATCAAATATTGAACCTGTTCTTTTTTGGGGATTTCATGTGAAACTGCCACCATAGTCTAGACTAGCCAACCGACCTTCAACATGGAATGCAACTTGTTAAAAGGTTGTTAGATCAGATGTTCATCTATGGGCAAATATAGATTCCGGCTTTCACAGTTTTGATTCAAGTGCTCTTCCATCATTCAATGAGTGTGCATTTTATGATTTTTTCCCCAAGTTATTTTCCTTGTCTAAATTGAGGTACAAATTGCAGCTTGTGATTGGCGAGGAGAGCTTTCATAATATTTCAAACTTGTCTTTCAAAATCTTTTTGGCAAGGCCGGCAACCGGAGCCAGCACCTCATGCGAGCATTCAGGTTGCTGTTTTTCTATCTCTCTTTCATACACAGACATAGCACTTAGCTCACAAATATAAATACTTGAAATATGAATGATTAATGCAGAAATCAGAGGACTTGGCCAAACGCTGGACAAGTACCAAGCTGTGGGTCACAATCCAAGAGGAGAAGTTAATGTTTGATATTGGCTGAGTTTATGTTTGCTCCGATCTTGTTCTTCTGTAGGAACCATGTCAAAGTGCATATGCATCATATATATTTAGATTTTAGATAGACTAGTGTATCTTCAATTTATAGGCTGTTTAATGGTCCCTTGATGGGACATTTCTTTGGAGCGAGTGATAGTTAATTTAACGAATTGGATGCTACACAATGATTATTAATGAATGGCCTTTATTTTCCTCTACGACGTTTTATTTTATCTAAATCTTATTTTCCTCTACGACGTTTTATTTTATCCAAATCTTATTTTCCTCTGTTTTTTTTTTTTTATTTTGACTGAACTGGCGATTGAAGAAAAAAATTAAAAAACTGTCACTATATTTGACATTCAAGATGGTAGTGTTCGTAGACGTTGCAGTCGCAGTTTCTCATTTTCGACCTGCTTGTCGTCCTTTACCATCGAAACTGTAAAGTTCATGATACTTATTATTCTTTTTGATGACGTAAATTCTTTTTGGGTACATTAGAATTATATAAGTCACTCACAACCCAATTTTCCAAATTACTCCCGATCCCACTTACTCTACAATTCAATTAGTGACCTCTTGAAACCCGATTCAAGAAGAATGCTAATGATAAGTAACAACTAACATAAAGATTTTGCCTAAATCTGATCCAACTACTATCTTCTTTTCATGTGTGGTCTTGTGATCATGTTAGATTCAGATGAGACAGCAGATGTGCTAGCCCAACTTGGTATTTCTGATTGTGTTCATTTATTATGGGATGTAGGTATGCCTACTACTATTGCAGGAAACAATGCTTTGCTCTCATGCTAATCTAGGCTTCTACAATAAAGATTTGCACGGAGCAAATTGTAACTGTCACATGAATGATAATCATATGCATGCCCACAGTCCACTCCACACTTTAGGTTGATTACAAAGCATAGATTTGCTTCATTCCCCTGAGAATTGTCCCCAAAAACTTAATTTCAAAAGGCTAATTTCTTATTTTAATTTTTTTGAAAATCTTAAATTTTTATGTAATGCCCAATATTTTTACGGTAGTCTAAATGACCAAAGATGTATTAATAAATGTTTCAAAAAGCATTATACATTATGTTGGCTACATATCTTGTCCAAAGGAGGAAACAAAAACATTATGTTCCCCCCTTAAGAAGACAAGAAAGAAAAAAGGAGTAGAGAAAAAAGGGAAACTGGGGGTAAGAGACCTAGGTGGTTTTGGATGATCTTCTTCTCTCTTTGTTCTTTTCCTCTCCATCCGTATTTTATTTTATATCTTGAAAATGGGTAATTATAAGGATTTTTCAATTGGTGCTTAGGAGCCCGTAATAAGATACTAAATATGGTGAACTAAATAATTTCAACAGCAGGAAACGTCCTCGTTGGGGCTTTTAGATTATCCAAACTCCCATAGCATTCATTTCCTCAGGATACTATCCCTACTTTTTCTTGCTTACTCTCGAAGGGTTGGTGCTGTATCTATTACATGTGTAAAACTTTAGGGAAGGGATAATGCGAGAACTCAAAACATGAAAACTAAACCATATAAATAAAAACACTGTCTTCTTTATTAAACAAACAAACAACACTTTGAGTCCATAAACAACCATGGGTCCTCAATTATTACAACATCACAAACACAAGACAGACAGACAGTGGAAAACACACATAAAAGAAACAACAGCTATGGCGTGTTTCACTCAAAAGACATCAAGACGCCAACAGAGTCTCCAACTATGGAGTCATCAATCTCCAGCTCTTCAGCAGCATCAACGTTTCCCTCCTGGAGGACAAGGGCATGGTCCTGAGTGAGGCTAACGACGACCTTCCTGTTACAATGAAAAAATTAAAGAACATTAAGTAGAATTAAGACTGTCCTTTCTCTAATTTATAACAATATATAAATCTAGGGAAGAAATTAACTAGAGTAGGCAAAGAGACTAATTTACTTCTTGGTTTCATCAACGGTGACTTTCTCAACCTCTCCATAAGCCACATAATCATAGTCATCGACCAGGGTGGGTGTCTAACAAATTAGGAGGCAACCGAATGAGTAGGCATTAAATTTATATACGAGGAGACATGAGAGGAAGAAAAAGAAGAAAATGTAGGGAAGTAAAATAAATAACACAAAGATATATCCAAAAACAAAAGAGTTTTTTAAAGACATAGTAATGGGAAGGATAGAAGATTACCACTTCCTTGGAAGCAATAGCAAGTGTGATGGTGGTGTTTGGCTTGATGTTGTATTGGAGTAGGCCTGCGACCAGGGGTGCCATCATGGTAAGTGCTTCATTGTCAACTCCCACGCCTTTAATTATATGGACTGTGTAATTAGAAAGATGGGGGAGTGTGTATTAATTATCATTATTAAAACATATACATGCAGGTACGTAATAATTAGTCAAAAGTAGTGGAGGAAGAGCTATATTGATGATCAAGTGATTTTACCATCCCCAATGGAAGATGAATCTCCCTTGTCCACCTTGCTCACAGTAAAAGCTTTGTTGAAGAAAGCCATGTTGGGGGGTTGGGAGTAAGTAGCAGCGTGTATGTATGATGGATGCTTAGCTTAATACTTATGGTTTAGTGGAGTGCACAAGTATGGTGGCCACTGCAGGGATATCACTACTTATATATAACAAAAAAATCATGCAAAATTCATACAAACTGTGCAACAAATTTTTTGTGTGTGATTACTGTGACTGTCCACCCATCTCTCATTTATCCCAATAACATAGATGTGAATAGAAACTGAAAAAATCAGTACAGTCAGTACAATGCTAATTATGTGAGAGAGGAACACTATAACAGTTCCTACCGGTGTCTACTGTAGAGGAAAAAAATTTAGGGTTGTATTTGGATTTGGGCTTGGAATAATTTTTAATGGAAGCCCAATGGATAGAGAGAGACAACTTAGAAGAAGAATGAGGGGAAAATAATTGGATTGTATCCAGGCCCTAAAATATGACAGTAGCCCGTCTTCGAGGCCCAGCTCTCAAAGCTAACCAGTAAGCCCCATCTTTGGCCCAATACTTCAAAAACAAAAAAAGTGAAAGATCAGGGCAGACCTTTGTTTGTTACCTGTTACTTGTTGTTAATTGTTATGACTTAGGAACACAAAGTCATCAAAAAAAACATAACATTTCTCAAGAAACCAAAGGGATAGAAGACGAAGACTTGAACATTTTCTAAAATGGCACTGTCCAAGATCCCTTCGTCGTGGATTTTGGCCGTTTTGGCATTGGCAGCAGTGGTAGTGACAGTCAAAGCCATCGATCACAGATGCGCGGCTTGTAATGCAGTTGCGGTATTATTACTCTTCCTCTATAACTTTCACAGCTTTCTTAGTTAGATCTTCTTCTGTTCATTGGCCTAATTAATAAGCTCAGCACAAAAGTAATCATTTTTGTTTACCAAAAACAGAAGTGGGTTTATCAATATTATTAAAATGACTGGTGTGATTAGCTTTGGTTGGGTATGTGGCAAATTGGGGGGGGCGGGGGGAAAGGATTGGGGTCTGATTCTGTTTGATGAATTGTATTGCAGGAGGAGATTGAGCTCGGGCTTTCCAATGTAAGCAACTCTACTCACATTCATCTTCCTTATTCTCGATTCCTTCATTTTGCGCGTAGTATGATTGTGAGTTGGATTTCTCATTTTGCTGCTATTAAGTAAGTATTTCGGATTCCAATGATATATATGATCCAGGAGAAACCAAGGAATCATTTGGATATGAGG
>JAKUCV010007824.1:14194-47666 GCA_028386065.3 Turnera subulata | reverse complement strand
TTGATGATGTTTCGGCAGGATGCCGGGTTGATTTGTGGCTTGTTAAGCCGGATTATTATGTTCATTTTGACATCTCGTTTTATTGAGGATTTGGATATTGTTTTTGATATTGATTTTCGTGTCCCGGGTTTCAGGGGTATTTTGGTAATTTCCTTGAGTTTTGGTATTTTATTGTTAAATTGGGACACGGGTGTTTCACCTGGGGAGTAGAAAGATGAAGTGACGCCGTTTTGGTGTATCTAAACGGCACCGTTTTGTGTACAGCCGAACCCTAGGCTTTACCCTAGGTATAAAAACGTGTTTTCTTCTCTCTCTCCTCACTTTCTCTCTTTGTTCCGCCGCTGCCTCGTCCATCTCCCTCTCCTTTCTCCTTCGATTTCTTAGAACACACCCACACATTGCCATCACCTCCACTTAACTCTTCACCTCCGTTCTCTATCTCTCTTCGATCCGCCGCACACCCGAGTAAGGAAGTCATCGCCGCTGCCTTCTAGCTTCTGCACGTGAGGAGAGCAGCTCGGGGAAAGGCTGCGACGGGAGCGCCAGCCTGCACGCAAGCCGGGGTTTGGTGTCGGGGCTCGGTTCATTGTTCTAAGTGGGTTGGCTCTCGACGGTGGTTCCTTGAGGCAGAGGACCCAAAGTCCTTCTCGGGTTGACGAAGCGGGATGGAACTCGGTGCGTGGAATCGGGAATCGCGTCGGGTAAGCTGCCGATTCTTGCTTTGTTCTTCTTTTCCTCTTCGTCTCTGTGTCCTTGGATGGTTTTTAGTTCGTGTGTTTTGCTGGCTCGGGACGATGGTTTCGTGTTGTTGTACCGGCGGTGGTTGTGGTGACAGGTGGTAGTACTCGGGTTCTGTGCGAGTTCTCTGGGCAGTGGATTCTTGGCTCGAATCTATTGTTATTCCTGAGATCCGAGGCCTCGGTGGTTTGATCTTGTGCTTTTGGAGTTTCAAGTGTCGTGGTATTGATTTGGGTAAGGATTTGTCATCCTTAATATGTTTTAGTTCGTTCTGTGGTGCTCGATAATTGTTGTTGCCGGATTGTTTGATGGATTGAATGTTGTTGCTGCATTTGTTTGGACTAGCAGAGTCTGTGGGGGTTCGTTTGGAATTGTTGTGTATCTCCGGCGAGGCGGTGACCGGATTCCGGCGGGTTGAGGTTTCTCCGGTGTTCAGATTTTTATTCTGGCGAGACGGTTCGTGATTTTGGCATTTAACGGTAACTTTTCCAGATGTAGTAATGTGATTAAATTTTGTACACGGCATGTACCATTAATTCCGGATTGGATTATGTATCTAAATCTTGTATAGTAGAAACCGAGAGTGGGGACTGAGTAGCATGTGGCCGTTTTGTCCACGCGGGTAGAACCTCTAGGACGGTAATTTGGGCTCGGGTAAACCCTTCAACAGGGGTTGGACAGAATTGGGCCAGGCCCAGTAATGTGGTGTTATGACCAACATGATTGGATTTAATTAAGTGATGGGCTGTAAGCCCAAGGACATGTGTCGATGGTTTTAAATGATGGGTTTTGAGGGCGTGGGCTTTAGGCCCAGTGACCATGAAAATTTTAAGCAAGATTATGTTCTTGGACTTAGTTGGGCTTTAAGCCTGTGAACCTTAGGCCCGTGACTTGGAGCTATAGTTTGGTGATGGAAGTAAATTAGTCGGGCTGGATTTAACTCACGGTTGCATTGCACAAGCATGCATAATTTATTTATTGTTGAATATCCTTGTGAGTTATGGTGTCTATGTGTATAGGCATGAGACATAATTCAGGAGCGGCTGGTACTAGTGGTGGACAAGCAGAGCGCCATCATAATTGAGGTGACTCTGTAAGACTTATATACATGTATGTGAATACTTGTTGGTATGGTTAGGTAGTACTGCTTGCTGAGTATGCTTCATACTGTTGACTGTGTTGTGTACCTGGTTGTTTATGTGCTGAATTGCCATGATAATAAAAATACGTGCTGGTTTGCCATGTGATTCTCCTATGAGCTGTTATTGCCATGCTTGTGATATATGTTGTCTGCTATATCCTGTTTATTGTGAGCTTTAGGCTTTGCTTAGAGAACCTCTGTAATGGTACACAACATAGACACAACTTAAGGGGACATTTATACAATTTCATAATTGGTAACATAACGTACCTGAATAATTAATAAGTTTTACTGTGGGGCTGTTGACCGGTAGTACCGAGAGCGAAGAGAGGGTACCCCTCGGGTCCTGTTATTATAGTGAATTGTATTCACAGAGACGGCGACGAGGGAATTGATGGGTACGCCATCGGTTAGTATATTAGTGAAAGTACCCCTCACAGAGCTGGCGCCTTGGGGATTTGTCGGGTGTACCCCTTGGTTATTTGTTATTATCTTTCATTTCTTTTAGAGTGAGCACCCCTCACAGAGCTGGCAACTTGGGGATTGGCGGGTGTGCCCCAAGATTTTGTACTATAATTTCTTTGAGGAGAGCACCCCTCCTAGAGCTGTCGGCCACTTGTTGATAGTGGTTTTCTCAGTCGGAACTTACCCATTTCGGTGTTGATATTTATACTATATATATATATATATATATATATATATATATATATATATATGACTATATTTGGGCATATGCCCTGGGGAGCTGGCCAGTCGCTACCGCACCCGACGCACACAGTAGAGGGCCCTTAATAAAGACAAGAATGTGATAACCAGATAATTCACTTAACACTCATATGTGTGGTATTTGACACATGTTGATTGTGTATGTATACTTGTGCTCGTGGACTTACTTACCCTACGAGCCCGTCTTCGTGTGCCTGTATGTTTGTCTTATATTGTATATTGAGTAGGCGACTCATATAAATCGCCACCGTGGTTTTACAGATCATTAGTAGCTTGTTGACGGTTGCTCTTACCTCGGGTATCAGACTCTTACATTTCAGCAGGTAGCTGCGTTTCCTTCCTGGTGAATCCATAGAGTTAACACTTATATGTTCCACACTTGTCATTGACATTATTGTTATTTTTCCGCTGCGTATTATTGTCGGGATACTGTTTAGGTTTCTTGGATTTTGATCAGTTGTTGTTCCGGTAGGTTTAACCGGAGTTACATTGGCTAGTTAAGCCTGGTTTATATTTGACTCTTGTATCCCGATGTTTATTTTTTGGTTACTCTGAGATATTGAGTTGATGTTTTACACAGAGTTTGGCATCCCTGGTTTTAAGGGCATTTTGGACATTTTATAATTGTTTATATTTTGTTTGGTAGCGAAGCTCCAGAACTCCCCTAGTGGTGCAGGGTTTGGGGACGAACCTAGCGGAAGCTGGTGGGCCTGTGACACCCGGGGTCTATGAGGGCGGAAAGTGTACGCCGGTGCCGGGATGAGCATGGACAAGGAGCGGCTTATGGCAGGCTTCTAGACGGAGGGGCACAGGAATGAACCGAATCCACACCGGAATATGAGAGATCTTGAGACTGTGTAGGGATAGGGCTGCACAGTTGGGGCGATTTCATAATTATACGGGTATGAGACTGTATAATTAAGAATAACTCAAATGAAGTGATTTCGAGGTTGTACAGGTATAGGACTGCACAATCGAGAATAGGTTAAACAGTTTGATGGGTACTAACTATATCAACAAGGTGCACCTACCTTTTTGGCGCTCATTCCAGAAGAACTCTAAAGTTAAACGTGCTTGACTTGGAGAAATTCTAGGATGGGTGACCGAGTTAAACGTGCTTCACTTGGAGAAATTCTAGGATGGGTGACCTCTTGGGAAGTTTTCCCCGGAAACGTGCGAGTGAGGACAAAGCATGTTGGAAAGGTCCCGTGTTGGTCTGTAGTGACAGTCGACAAACCGGGACGTTACAGTGAGGAGAGTGTTTGTATTGAGTGATTTTCTATATTCTACAATTGGTAGCGGAGCTTGTGAAGATCCGGAAGAGAACAAAATTTCGCTGCGCGATTGTTGACTGCAAGAGTTAAAAAAAAGTTGTGATCGTCGGACAAGTTACATAAAGTCTGCTTGTCAATTTTCTCTATCATGAACAAATTGTTTGTTCGGTGAAAAAAATTGGGTTGCGTGGAGAAAAAAGAAAGTAGAAAGAAGTGGTTGCACGTGGTGGTGGAATTTAAAATTGGTTGGTTTTGACAGGGTGTTGTTTTCGGTGGGAGTGACTCCACCCCCTACCACTACCTTCTCCTCTCTCACCCGCCACCCACCCCCTCCGGCACCCACCCACCAACCAACCCGCACCCCCCTCCCCCCGGCACCCACCAACCACCCCCCCAACCCATGCTGCTTTAGCTTCTCCCCATCTCACCACTTCTCACCACCGCCTTGCCCCTGCCTGCTGCCCTTGCGGTTCGCCCTTTCCTTGGGGCGTGACTTTCTCTGTGTAGTTTTTGGGTCTTGGGCACCTGTGGTCCAAATCTTTAACTTACACTCTCTTGCCAGTTAGAGCTAGATCCTTACGCTCTCTCTTGGATTTATATCCATATTTAGTTTCTTTGGAAACTTGTATTGGATTTTGGTTCTGGTGCTTTTGTTTTCTCCATGGAGGCTGCCGGCGACGGAGAAGGAGAGGATGACAACGGTGATCCAGACGATGTGAACAATTGCACGGTTTTTCCGTGTTTCTGTGTATTTTTATGTTTGTGTTCTTATTCTAGTGGTATTGATGTGGTTGTTGTTATGTATTTTGTTGTTGTTTTGTTTTACCATGTTTTTGTATTTTCTAGCCCCTAGGTTGGTTTTGCTTAGGGACTTTAGGAAGTTCCTTGTTCTCGATGAATGCAAAGTGTCATTTTCAACCCGATTAGGACTATGTATCGAGCGCAACAGTCACCATCTCAACTGCTTCGGCAGCGTCGACCAGGTCATTCGACCTACTGCTCAAGATCTCTGCCATGGAGTGCAGCTTCGTCTTTTAGGATTAGGTGTTTTGTATTTTGATTCTGTCTTTTTAGTTCGTTGTTATCTTGTAACTGTGGCCTTTTCTTAATGAAGTATTAATCTGTTTTTCAAAAAAAAAAAAAAGAGAAGACAAAATAATTTCAAAATAATTTTTGAGCTTGTACCTGTTGCATCAGGTGCGTGTACTTGGTGCATTGGTTTTGAAGGGGCTTCAATTTGGCCTTTTCAAGCTTGAAAAAGGTACGATTTCTATTGCCCGCTCGGGTTTTTTTAAAAAAAGTTTTGTACTTCGTTGGGTGGCTTGGTAATTTTCTTTTGGGAGGAAACTTTTCTTACCAAATTGATTATCGGGTTTGATTTATTCTGCGTGGAGATATTTTAACATGGATAAACAGTATGCGGAGTGTCTTGTTTTTAAATTCAATGGCCAAGATTACTTTGAGATATGGTGGAGACAGATGAGGACTTTCTTCAAACATATTAAAATATGGGATATTGTTGAGTATGGGGTTCAGAATCATACACAAGAAGAGATGGAGAAGAATGATGAAGCATTGTACTACCTCAAACAACAGGTAGATTTTCATGTTTCTAAAAAATTCAGGCATGCTGAGACTGCAAAAGAGTATTGGGATGCTTTGTTGAATTCTTATGGTGGCGAAGAGAATGTGAAAAAAGTTAGTTTGCAAGAGGTGAGAAAAGAGTTTGAGCTTCTCCATATGGGAGAGGAAGAAACAATTGATGGTTATTTTTGTCGGATACAGAAATTCATCAACAATTTGAGAGGTAATGGTGAGAAAATAACAGATCTTCTGGTTGTCAAGAAAATTCTCCGAAGCCTACCATTGAGTTTTGATTGCAAAGTGAAAGCTATTGAAGAATTCCAAGATCTCAAGGCTTTGACGATTGATGCGTTAAAAGCTAAACTGATTGTGCATGAGAATCGCCTCAATTTCAGGAAGGGGATGACAAGTGAACAACGATAGTATGGCAACAATGAAAATTGGAATCAAGCCCATGCTAAATTGGTGATGACTGGAATTAGTAGTTCTTGTGATTCAGAGACATTAACAAGTTGCGACATGGAAGACAAGTTTGATGACGAAGTTAGAAAACTCAGAAGAATTGAGGTGGAAAATTTGCCACTGCCAGATTTCAGTCAATATTCCAAGTTTCATGGTGAATGCTACAAATTGTCAAGAATCAAGGTTGAAGAATTATTTTCTCAGGAGGAGGAAAAAGAAGAGTTCGTGGTTCAAGAAAATAATTTTTCTTTTGAGGGAGACAATAAAGGTGAAGAGGTAGTCGAACAAGTGGAAGAAAAGATTTTTGCAGAGGATTCTTTGTTCAAGGAAGGCAAATTGGCAAAGCTTGAACAAGAAAAGGTAAGAAAGTCAAAAGAAGCTGAAGGGAAGGAAGTTGAAGAAATTGATTTTATTTGTGGTGAAGAAATTGATTTTCTTGGTATTGATAAGTTTTTGTCAATTGAGGATGCAAGGAATGCTTTTGAGAGCAAGAAAGAATGGGAGAATGTCCTTGGTAGCAGTGAAGGATGGAAGACCACACAAGATTTATTTGGCAAGCAAAATGGAGCATGGAATAAGCATTTGAAACAAAGCATGCGATATGGAAAGGATGTGAAACTGAAGGTTTGGTTTGACTCAAGGAAGATTTTATTATTCGAATCGATGTTCGAGTTGGTCACTGCAACAATAATGGCATTGGAGGCACTTGCAATTGATGGAATTGGGTAGAGTCATGTTTGTATTTGCAAGCTTAGTTTAAGGGAGACATTGTTGGCATATTAAACTAAGCTAATTAGTTTGGGTTTAAGAGTTTTTATATTATTGGGTTTTTAGAGTCCAAGTCCGGTTCGGTTTAGGAGTCATGTCTTGCCCGTTAAGTCAGTGTCTTTATAAATAGATGTGTCAGGATTTTATTATTATGTGTAGCAAATCAAGAGTTGTGAGTGTGGCTATCGTGAGGGGCACTACGGTGTCGCCTAGTTTATCAAATAATAAAAGAGTGTTTGTGTTGAGTGATTTTCTATATTCTACAAATGTCCATCCAACATGAATTGTTTACTTGTGCCTGTAAATTTTACCGGTAGGTGGTGATATTTATTTGGCCTATGTAGTCCTTCACTAGCTTAGCCGCGAAGCACTGCTACTTCTATTCCTTTTGGCTTGGAACCTCGAATAAGCTAATGGGCATTACTTGCAATATGACCTTCAATAAGTTAGAAAAGTCCTCGATGTACAAGAAGAAGTGAGACTGTTCCATACCCTTCCTGTTTTTTTGCATCCGCGGCTTATTAGCTGATGCAATAGGAACTACTGTAATCCGTGAGTTACTTCTATAACCTATCGTAGTCACACACACGTCTTTACACCAAAAAAAAGTGTGACCTTCAATTAATTTGGAGACCTAAACTTTTTAACATTGATAAGCCTTTTACTTGAAACAATGATTACAAAAAAAGTGCCAGTTAGTTTTACCTTCTACTGCTCAATATTTTGGATTTAAATAAAAATTTCAGCCCCATATGTTTGGTACTTCTGTTTTTTTTTTTTTGTCAACTTTATGTTTGGTACTTGTAAAACGCTAAAACTAGGTGTTCATAAAGGCCATCAAATTTTGTGACTAACTAATGCAATCCAAAAATAAAATTGTTGTCCTTATGGCTGCTGGGCATAACTTAAACTATAGACAATTCGACAACAAAAAGAAAAAAAAAAAAAACTTAAACTATAGACAAGTATCCCAAGTTCAACCACTTAACTTCAAACATCCAGCAAATAAGCTGGCCATAAGTTATCATAGATTCATAATTAAGAGATGCCACGACGAAATCTCTTTATTAAAAGATGCCATACAAAATTGTCATTATATGGCTGTGCGGCCCAAAAAAATTTTCACAGCGTCCAAAGTTTTATCTTCATCAAGGGAATTTGCAAGATTTTGTATGAAATTTAAAGGGTGATTTTATTTTTCTTCTTGTTTTTTGGTTGGGATTAAATTCATTTCCAATTTTTAGTAAGCCGCAAAACATGTCCCAAAAGGTTACCATCGTTTCGGCCCGGACCAATATATTCTAATATAGGCTACGCTTTGTCGATTTCACTGGACCACTCAACAATGGGCTTGAAAAATATCGTAACAAATTAGTGGGCCGATCAGGGCTTATCTGGTCAGGGGTAAATCCGTCCAACTAGCAGGACAAAATGATTCAGAAGCCCGATATAAGATGCTGGCACTAAGTAGGGTTTTGGGAGAGCTAGGTATTATTTTCATCGATTCTCCGGAAGCAGACGCCGCATACACCCAAAGACCTCTGCTTCTCAAACCCTAGCCATGGTGATCCCTCTAGGCCTCTCCATTTCCCCTCTTCTGTTCTGTTTTCTACATCTTCTTACAGTTGTGGATCTATGGTACCAATAGTACCGGTTGATTTTTAGACTACTTACGAGCTCTTTTTCTTCTTTTTTTTTGTGTTTGTAAAAACTTGCAGTCGCTGGTTGCTAATGAAGACTTCCAGCACATTCTTCGTGTGCTCAACACCAACGTCGATGGGAAACAGAAGATCATGTTTGCTCTGACCTCCATCAAAGGTATTGGCCGCCGTTTCGCCAACATCGTCTGCAAGAAGGCCGACGTCGACATGAACAAGAGGTATTTACTCCTTGCCTTTTTCTCCTTTTCGGTTGGACCATTTGTTTTGTCTTTTTTTTTTCGTGTGTTTGTGTTTTTGCGTTATGTTCCTTTAGTAATTGTGCTTTTCCCCTGTTTTTTTATGCCTTTGGTGTTTTGGTAGATTTGTCTTGCTTTAGCTTCATGGATCTTATATGTTTTTGTCTGTGCTGTGAACGTAGCTTAGGTGACTGTTGCCTTTCTATCTACTGAAGATTGCGCCTTTTTGTTATGTGAGATATGTTGAAATGATTCCTTTAAGTCGTTTGCTCTTATTTGAGGTTGTTTAAAGTATTTCCAGCTGTGTGCTTTGAAGTGGCTTGTTTTACATTTGGGTTAAACTAATTACTCTGATAGATAGTGTTTAGAGGTGATTGTACCGATGGAAAATTGGATCTTGCAAATGCTTTTCTAGAGCTTATTTGAATCATGCAATTACTTTCCTTTTTTTTTTTTGCTACTTTTAGTGTTCTGACTTTTTGGTGTGTTGTAGAGCTGGTGAACTGTCTGCTGAAGAGCTAGACAAACTCATGACAATTGTTGCCAATCCTCGTCAGTTCAAGATCCCAGACTGGTTCCTCAACAGGCAGAAGGATTACAAGGACGGGAAATACTCCCAGGTTGTCTCCAATGCCCTTGACATGAAGCTGAGAGATGATCTTGAGCGATTGAAGAAGATCAGGTTTGCATTTCTTCCTTTTAGATATGGAAGAAATGGGATTCGCAGGTTCTTTTTTGTGATCTCTCATTTGGTTTTTTATGATTGCAGGAACCACCGTGGTCTACGTCACTACTGGGGCCTCCGTGTTCGTGGGCAGCACACCAAGACTACTGGCCGTAGGGGAAAGACTGTTGGTGTCTCCAAGAAGCGTTAGAGTGGGTTTCAGCTTTATTTTATGTTTTTCTGTTGCCGCTTATATTAAGAGGAGTTGATGAAAGTCTCTTGAATGATGTTAAATGTTTTGTAGTTTCAGATATTGAAACATTTAAGGTGGCCTGTTTTGTCTTTTGCATGCTTTCTTGTCATTTGCCCACTGTTATTTTAAGTTTCAGGATTTTGCTTGGAAATGGTTTAGTAAATTACATTGCTTCTACTAAGATGGCATTTTCTGTGGCATGTATATGCTTCCTGTTGGGTGGAATTTTCAGAATTTTTTCCTTTTATTCATGGGAAACTTCGTTTGTGATGTCAATGGCTGATTTAGGGCTTGCATTGGTGATCATATGAAACGGCAGTGTTGTCAGCTTTTTTTCTCCGTAATCTTACCCTTAGGACAATACAAAATCTTGCTTGTTGCATTGCTTTGTTTTTGGATAGTCACATATAAGGCACTATTTTTGGATGGTCATATAGTTTGAATAGTTGGAAGGCATTGCCATTTATCTTTTATGATTGCAATTTTCATAGCCCCGGCTCCAACATTTTTGCATTTCTACCTGAGTTTTGAGGCAGGCCTTAAGGCCTTTGTTATGTCATTTGAGTGATGTTACTATATGTTCTATTTTATCTGTTGTACGAGGATGTGTGTGTTTGCCGCTGAGGGTAACGCCATCCGTCGAATTTGAGTTTGTAGTTTTACCCTAATCCGAAATTTGTGAAACTCGATTAAGAGCAGATGGAAACTTTTGGCTCTATCCATTGCAACCCAATGTGCTACTGCCTTTTGGGTTTGCCTGTCTGATATGAATGAATTAACCATTTTTAATCTGGCTTTTATTTGCTACGAGGTATTTGTGCTCAAATTTAACTTAAACATGTCGTAACGGTTCATAGAAAACTTGTCTTTATTTAATTTTGCTCTAGTCATTTGGTGGTCGAACTCTCTTCAGCCACTACACATATATCAGAAGTGGTCAGCGGCTGTTTTGCTAATTAAGGTGTACGGGTTTTCCTCGCTCAAATTTTATGAATGACATCGATATTGGATTAAGTAGTTAGATAAACAATTCTGTTCATTTTAATGCATTTCAACAAACATTTTAGAAGTTGACGTTTAATATGATAAACTTACTGCAATCGACAATTGAAACGTTTCATTTCTAGTGTAGGATTCGAACTCGTGTCACAGAGCAATTGATTGTGAAAACAATTTGGGTTAGATTACGAGATTAATGCAACAGAATAGAAGCTAATTATGATGGTCCTAGAATTATGCATAGGTGTGCATAATACGTATTATTTAGTACATAATGTCTCCCTTTTGGCTTAGCATTTAGTATAGGTTCATGCATTTTTTACGGTTTTCTTAGTTTAACTTAGCAAGCAAAATTTTATTAATTAAATCTTCTTTCACATGCTTTTTGATGCCAAATAACCTATTTCCCATGGATTTCAAGCTCTTTATGGATTTCTGGAAGAACAAAGCTGATTTGATGAAGATTTCCTGTCGAAGAGTTCTCAATGGAGTGACACTGTTACATGTCTGCGACAGGGTGACTCTGTTGCGTCCGCAAATCAGAGCCCAGATTTTTGCGTCAATTAATTCTGAAGATTTTTTGGAGTATATGACTGATAACATCTAAATGTTAGTGTTTTTATGATGGTTTTGAATGGCTTTTACTATGTATTCTTGGTCGATTATGTGTATAATCTTTATATTATTGTGTGTTTTCATGCATTGTGTCAATTAGTACTTCAATTTTGCTGATTAAGTGTTTTTATCAGGAATTTATCGTTTTTATTGAAGAATGGAAGCTTTTTAGCCAGTTGGAGACGAAACTAGACTTCCAGAGCTTTCTGTGGATTAAATTTCATAATTTTTGGACGAGTCTACAAGGAGCAGTAATTATTTTAATCCAGCCCAAGATGTAGATTTTTCTGTGCCGACCCAGGCCTAGTGTTTTGGCGATATCTTGAGCTACAGAAGTCCAATTGAAGAGTTCTTTTTACGAAAAGAAAGCTGAGAGAATTATCTAGAACTTTGTAGAAGAGCTCAACGCCCAGTTCGGACGTCTTCTAGGAGTTAAGTGGCGTGCAAGTTTCGGGTCAGAAAACAGGCAAAAGTCCAACTTGGAGAGCAAGTCAAGAATTCAATTTCCATTCAAAGAAGGAGAGCCCCACCGACTTTCAGAAGCTAAAGATGGTATAAAAGGACCCCCTAGGTCGACATATTGAGGAGGAAGAAGTCAGAGGGCGAAGCTCTGCCGAATTGGTTAGTTATTAGGTCACACACACTAGTAGGGTGGGCTGATGCAGTGAGTACGGCTTGCTACGTGTTAAACCGAGAAATCATTAGGCCATTACTCATGAAAACACCCTATGAATTATACATGGGAAGAAAACCAAATATTTTCCATCTTAGAGTCTTTGGCTGCAAATGTTTTGTGCATAATAATGGAAAAGACAATTTGGAAAAATTTGATGCAAAATCTGATGAAGGCATCTTTCTAGGCTATTCATTGCGCAGCAAAGCGTATAGAGTTTTTGACAAACAAACCTTAAGTGTTGAGGAGTCCCCTCATGTTGTATTTGCAGAGAATAATACTCGCTCGGCGAGAAAGGATTTCTGTGATGATCTTGTAGGTACACTTGAGAAGATGTCATTGGATGATAAGGAAGAAGAAGATATGCAAGACAACGTTTGGAAGAAAGGAGGCACTTCAACCGAACCTACACCTCAACAAGAAATGGACGCTGCACCTCAACAAGAAGAACCAAGCCCAGTGGAAGACATGTAAGAAACAACGGTTGATATCAACCAAGAATTACCTAGAGCATGGCAAGAGTCCAAAGATCATCCCCTTGACACGGTAATAGGTGATATCAACCGCGGAGTAAGTACTCGAAATTCTCTTAGAGATAACATATGACACATTGCATTTGTTTCACAAATTGAGCCTACAACTATTTCTGAAGCAATTAATGATGAACATTGGACCTTGGCTATGCAAGAAGAGCTAAATCAATTCAAACGTATTGATGTTTGGGAATTGGTTCCAAGGCCTATTGATCACACAATAATTGGCACGAAATGGGTGTTTAGAAACAAACTAGATGAAAATGGCATAATAACTAGAAACAAAGCTAGGTTTTTAGCAAAAGGATATAATCAAGAAGAAGGAATTGATTTTGAAGAAACATATGCACCTGTTGCACGCTTAGAAGCCATTCGTCTTTTGCTTGCATTTGCATCATCTATGAATTTCAAACTTTATCAAATGGATGTCAAAAGTGCATTTCTAAATGGCTTCATCCAAGAGGAAGTATATGTTGCTCAACCTCCTGGATTTGAAGATCATACCTTTCCCGATCATGTTTTCAAACTCAAGAAAGCGCTTTACGGGAGTTAATGGTTATTTGGTACCCTTAGTAGTTCAAATTTGTCAATTATATACCCTGACTTTTTTTTCCGTCAATTATGTACCCGTACTTTTTGAATTTGCATCAATTGTATACCTCGGGCAGCACTTGGATGATGTGGCATCCTGCCCGTTAATGCAGGTTAGCAATCTAGTCCCCTAGTTTCAGATTTAATCAAATAAGTCCTTTATTAGTATACAATTTAGTCCATATATTTTTTTTATTGTTTATAATTAATCATTAGTATTATATGTAATTATTACTTATACAAATTTTTATTACTAAATTATTTTTAGTGTATAATATTATTTTTATTAAAAAATAAGCATATAATTTTTTTTACAATAAATTTGTAATACATAACTAGTTGTATTTATAAATAAATGTACATATATTACCTAGTGATAAGAATTATTCAATTATATTACTTAATTAACTTAAATTTTTATTCAATTATTTTAAATTTAAAAAACATGATTTATTTTATTAATTTTGACAATTTTGGAATTTTAAAATTTGAAAATAATACGAAAATGGGTCCCAATTACCATATATAATAATAACACAATTATATTATTTTAAAATCAAATTCATCTCCTAACAACTAGCAGCACTTGCAAAGTTAGAAATTATTTTTAGGCAAATAAAAATAATAAATGTCTTTTTTAAAAATTAAATTGTTTATGAATATTATTAAATTTGGCATAATTAACAACAAATAATAAATTATTTTATTGTTATTACTATAGGAGCATATTTATAAAAATTTTAAATTTTTTTATTTTCTTTTGATGATTAATTATAATTTAGTAGAATAATTAGAATTAATCATACATAAGCAATAGTTATAACATTAAGTATTGCACAAGTAATAATTATATATAACACTAAAAACTTAAATAAAAGTCTAATCGTGAAAATATTGGATTTAATTGAATATAAATAAAATTTTGAGGGCTTAATTGTATAATTATAAAGGCCTTGCATGATTAAATTTAAAATTTATAGGGCAAACTGACAAGCACTATGGACGGGCAGCATGCCACGTCATCAAAAAGCTGCCCGAGGTACACAATTGACACAAATTCAAAAGTTCGGGTATATAATTGACAGAAAAAAAGTCGGGGTATACAATTGACGAATTTGAAAGAGTTGGGTATCAGATATACCATTAACCCAATGTCAAAGCGCAGAGAAAAAAAAAAAAAGAAAATCGACAAAGTCGATTCAAAAGAAAAGCAAAAAAATTTCGAAAAAAAAAGATGAGAAATTGCACAATCAATGGTTCCTGAAACAAGTTGAATTTCTTTTGATGATCACATGATGGAAGTTATTTCAAGACTTGCACTTTGAGAATTCTTTTCAATCTCTTGATAATGCATATTGCAATCTTTTCTTAAGTGAATTTTTGAACTTTGATTTCCTATACACCTTTTCTTTGATCAACCTTTACCCAAGACCCCATTACAACCCTTTGTAAAGTCCTATTGATCTTTTTGAGAGTGTTTATTCATAATAGAGAAGTTATGTTCCGGAATTTGCCTATGGGAATAGTTTTTCAAATTTTCATGACGTCAATTCATTCTTGCATGCATATGGGAAGTTGATTTTTGCTTAGTGATTTGTGTGAAAGCTTGTGCGGGTAAGTCTGACTATGGCATGGATGCTTTTTATGAGATTTTCTTTCTTTCTTGGCATTTAATCTTAAATGTTTTTCATAAGCTCTTGGTGATTATCTTGGAAGTCTTGATATGAATTCTTTCTAATTGTGTGATTTGGTGGAGATTTTCAAAACTCTCATTTGGTTTATTTTGCATTATTTTCTTGACGACAAGCAAAGTTTAAGTTTGAGGAGATTTGATAACATCTAAATGTTAGTGTTTTTATGATGGTTTTGAAAGGGTTTTACTATGTATTCTTGGTCGATTATGTGTATAATCTTTATATTATTGTGTGTTTTCATGCATTATGTCAATTAGTACTTCAATTTTGCTGATTAAGTGTTTTTATCAGGAATTTATCGTTTTTATTGAAGAATGGAAGCTTTTTAGCCAAGTTTGAAAACCAGGCCCATTTTAGGAAACTTTCTGCAGTGAGCACAAACGACTATTTTGATGATTTCGGGAGTTCTAGGTATCAAAATTAAGTGACACCAATTGAAGACGAAAATAGACTTCCAGAGCTTTCTATGGATTAAATTTCATAATTTTTGGATGTGTCTACAAGGAGCAGTAATTATTTTAATCCAGCCCAAGATGCAGATTTTTCTGTGCCGACCCAGGCCCAGTGTTTTGGCGATATCTTGAGCTACAGAAGTCCAATTGAAGAGTTATGTTTATGGAAAGAAAGCTGAGAGAATTATGTGGAACTTTGTGGAAGAGCCCAACGCCCAGTTCGGACGTCTTCTAGGAGTAAAGTGGCGTGCAATTTTCGGGTAAGCAAACAGGCAAAAGTCCAACTTGGAGAGCAAGTCAAGAATTCAATTTTCATTCAAAGAAAGAGAGCCCCACCGACTCCCAGTAGCTAAAAACAGTATAAAAGGACCCCCTAGGTCGACATATTGAGGAGGCAGAAGTCAGAGGGCGAAGCTCTGCCGAATTGGTTAGTTATTAGGTCACACACACTAGTAGGGTTGGGGTTTTCACTCTTTTGGATCCTCTAGGTGGTGCCGAATTTCTTATCCAATTTCAAAGGTTATTCCCCACAATAATTCAATGTTTTTCCAGCAAGATTTGAAGGTTTAAAGTCATAGAATCACCAGTCCAATTGCAGCAGAAGTCGTCACCAGAGGAGCACGATTCGACGCCATCATCACCAACACAAATCGGCTACCCGACTTCACTGCTCTCTCTTTTATTCGATTTTCTTTCTGTTTAATTTTTTACTTGATGAATTCTTTTGAGATTTTGATGATCTGCTATTTTATTATGATGAACTAATTCTCTAATCTAGGATTAGGGATGTAGCCAATTACTTCTATGGTTTTATTATATATGAAGTGATGTTTATTGTGTTGATTGTTCAATCTATGTGTGCCGAATTTTATTATCTACTTTGGATTGATTCTTATTGATTGCAACATGCGAGAGCTGCGTGATTTATGTGATGATTCCTAGAAGAACATAGATTGATTGATGCTAAAATATGCGAGAGCTGATAGTTTCTTAGGGTCTGATTGATTGTTTTGTGCTTAATGAGTTTAGTATTGATGCTAGGCTATGCGAGAGCTAGGTAGTAATCTTTGCTGAATAATTGATTCAACATGCGAGAGTTGAGGATTAAGACATTAGAAACAATTGCCCACAATCACACATCAATAGGAGATATCGATTCCATGCATAATAAACCTAGATAGTATTTGTGTGAACCCCGATTTCCTAGATTGCTTTAGATATTGATAGAACTTCACTTTAGATTAAGTCTGCGATTTTATTTCTTTTTATTTATTAGTTTCAACATCACTCTTTTAATTGATTTGCCTAGAAAATCGTAAGTTGTGACATTAGGTAGTACTTATTTCCTTTGTTCCGTGGATTGACCTTGATTAGACTACTACACTACATAGTACACTGTGCGCTTGCAGTTAACAATCGTTGCGTTTACTCGTGAGTTATTTGTGTGTCGTGTTGTGAATTGATCAAGAATTATAAATTTGAAAAAGTCATGCGTAAATAAAACGCATCAATGACGTGATATATGATTTTAAGAAGATATTCCCAGCAAGGAAATAGGGTTACTACATGTCAACGAAAGGAAAATCCTACTTTCTAATGATTTGGAAATAAACTAGCTATTTTCTAGGAATTAAAAGCTAGGGTTTTACACACAATAAAAAGAGGCAAAAATGACAGCAGTAGCCATTTTTTGGAACGCAACTGAAGACAGAAGACAAGAGCTAGGGTTTCGACAGAAGCTTTTCTTCTTTTCTCTTTTATTCGGTTTGTAACCATGGATGTTTTCTCCATCCTTTTCTTTTATTTTGTTATGAACTAAACCCTTCTTTCTAAATAAAAAAGGATGTAGCTATTCAACTCTTTTTACGGTTTAATTATTCCTCCAACAGTTTTCTTATTTTGATTTCTTGATTTGTTTATGCATGCTTATTTCGAGTTTGAAGCTTGATCACCTTTAACACTTGTTTTAGAAGTTAAATTAAGTACCGACAAGAGACATTTAATTCTGGAAAAACATGAACAAACCCTAGTCTAGGTGCTGAATGGCATTAGGATTATTGTGGAATAAGTGGCAACATAGAACGTCATTGCTCTTAGAAATAGGTTTGATCCACGAAAGTGGTAAGATTGACCTCTGAGACGAAATTATACCTCCAAAAGTCGATAATTTCACCTTAGGTTGTTACCCATCAAGAAAACGAGTAGAAAGTTGTAGATTTGTAGCAAACAGTGTCGTCTCGTTCACAGACATGGAATAGAGTCACCCTGCTAGTAGAGTCTGGAGGATAATTAAGGCATAAAAGGATAGAGTAGTGAATCCCGATTGATCTAGACCTTCCATAATTTGATCTTCTCATATAATTCTCAGTTTATTTTGCTTTCTCTTTACTGTTGATTTAAATTTCGATTCACAATCTCAAAATCGATATTTCTTTTATTGTTTTCTGCCTAACGGAGTGAGTCCGTTGATTAGTTATTTTGCCTAGTCTCTGTGGATAAGACCTTGTGTGCTACCTCGATCTGTGCACTTGCAGATTTTACGCATCAATAGACCACTTGTTTTTCATGATTGAGATCCTGCTTCCTTTGGTGTAAGTTTCTCATAAGCTTTTTAATCACATGCGCAGACAATCAAACTGTTATGGAATAGCTTCGAAGCACAAAACCAATTTTGTTTTTTAATTGGAAACGATATTACTTCACCGGTCCACTCTACCCAAGAGCTTAACCCATGATCGAGAAGCTTATGCCATAGTGCCAAAAGGCAGCAAACAACCAACTGGAGGACTACTCATGAATAACTCTAATTAAGCCTTCCAATACATCCAGATAACTAAATCGAGAGTCCTGGTTGCTTCACCTCTTCTGGGCTCACAACAGCATCGTGAACAAAAGTGCAAACAAGTTTACAAAGTGAAATGGAAGAATTGAGATTTCCGGAAATCAACCTCACGGAGGGTCATTTTGTCGTGAGGTTGGGGCAAACCCAGCCTCTGATGAAGCTCGGAGAAATTATGGGGGACAAGAATAGCAGAACGTGCCTAGTTGGAAAAGTTTACTCTCAAAGAGATTTCTCGGTCGGGACCTTCAAGTATAGCCTCAGCAAGGTTTGGAACATTGAAGGCGATTTTAGAGTGATGGACAGGGGGCACAACTTGTTCCTTGTTGGCTTCGAACGGGAAGGTGACTGCGAGAAGGTCTTAAGAGGCATCCCTTAGATTATGGCTGATGCACATACGAATTTTCACACATGGTTACCTCATTTATCTCTTAGTCAAATTCCTCTTAGGCTATCTTCTTTTTTACTCCAATTGCATAAATTACCCTTGAACTTCTTGAATGAAGCAAAAATTAGGAGAATAATGAATGTATTCCTTGCTGCTTTTGAATTGGAAAATAAGTTTGAAAATGTGCGAGGATGGCGTGGCTTTGTTAGAGAAAGGGTGGAATTCCTCCCTGAAAATCCTTTAACTCCGAGTATTCATGTATATGACGGGCTGAATGAAAATATTGGGTTAAAGTGAAATACGAGCGTCTTGGGGAGTTTGCATTAGGTGTGGAAGGGTCACCCACTCAATTAAATGGTGCAAAAAACCTAACAAAGATAGAGAAGAGGTGGAGACTGATTCGGTGTTCAGTTTTGGTCCATGGCTGAGGGCCAAAGAGTCCAGGAGCAGGCTACAACAGGTGTTCCAGCATGAGCCCAGAGGGTTCCAGAGAAAGGGAGATGGAGCAGGAACATCTGAGGCCTCGCGCAAGAAGGATGTCACCACCTTGTGATGCCCCCAAGAGGAAGCAAGGGAAGATGGACGGAATGTGATACCCGCCATGAGGAAACAACTAACCAGAAGTCAGGGACCTCAGTCTGCAAAGAAGAGGAAGGTTGGAATGGTGTTAGGCTCGGAGAGGAGAGCATCAATTGTCAAAAATATTCAGCAAAGATGGGTAAACTCGACTGCAGAATTGGTGATATAATATAACCCAATGGGCTGAATCCTTTGCCAGGAAGACAATGCATAGGCCCAATTCCAATAAGTCCAAGAACCCGAGGCCCAAAGGAATTTGGCCCGTGATCCAGCATCACCACCCTTATTCGTCTGAAATCCGACCATGACCACTCACAACACTACACTTGACAGGATAAAGAGCTCCCTTTAGTCCATTAGGCAATAACCAATGTTTGTAATATATAAGCCCAAAATTAGGGCATCAAGAGAGGGGGACACTCTGCTCTCTCTCCCGAAAAACTCTCTTTCATTTTCTCTCTTGTAATAAAGACTTCTTTCTCAATAAAAGAACTCCCAGATTCATGTTCCAAATTTCTTGTATTATATCATTGGTTCCGTTGCCGGGAACGATTTGAAAGCCAGATAATCTATCCAACCATCAGGCATCAACCGTGCAATCCATCAACAAATCAAGCATTAAATGATTAACAGACGACAACGCACAGATTCAACAAACCAACATCAACTATTCAGCACATCAACAAATCGAGCAGATCTAAAAGATCCAGCATATTTTTTTGCAAACAACAACTATGTTCATCTATGGTAAATTTATTCAAGTATCCAACTAATGGTATTTTAATTTCCAAATCTGTGCAGATCTTGAAACATGAAAGCAGAGCAAAAAAAAAAATTGAAAGCCAAACCAGGAGCACTCCCGGCAGCTTTGTTGCCTGGAAATGGTGAAACGGCGACTGATGGCATCCACCTCACAGACGCCTGCAAGTGGCCGGAGGGAGAGGAGCCAAACCAGCACTGTGGGGATGGGAAGAAACAACCCAGCAGCGTTCAAAGACGCGTCTTTATAGTGTGCATCGCCGGAAAGCCGGAAAGCTATTGCAGGGAGCAATCTTGGAGCAGATCCGGTCGCTATGATGCCTGATGATGGCCGACCAAGGGGAGATCTGACGGTGTTGAGGCGCGGCACCACCGTGCAAGAGCCGAGCATCCTCGCCTGATGCCGCTAAGTCGCGATGCGTGGATGGCCTGAGGAGAGGAGGCCGGTTGCGTCGAGCTGACGCACACGAGGGAAGGCGGTCGCCGAGCACACCACCACCGAGATCGGTTGCTGGCGCCTTCATCAAGGATGGATCCAGGCAAAACCCAACAGAATCGCGCCCTTGTGTGCTGCCACCGTTGGAACAAAAGCCCACCGTACGCGTTGCCGGAGTGGAAGAGCTACTCTGAGCAGACCCCTGCTGTTCTCCGCTGGGGGTAGTTGTCGATCCGCCGGTGAGAAGAGGATTTAAAGCAAATCCCTCATGGTCGCCGTGCTGGAGGACGTGCGATGAAGCGCCTATACTGGCACCCATCTCGCTGTGCTCACGTCGCCATGCCGAGGGGTGCGCCGGAGGAGATCCATCACTGCTCGTGACAATCGCCACCGACCATGTCACTGCCCATGGAGGTCACGCGTGCAAAAGGAGAAAAGGAGAGCAACGCGCACAGTGAGAAGGACCAAATGAGGAACGCGTGGAAAGGAAAAGGAAAGTATAGAAAAAGAAAAAAAAGAAGGCAGTGGTCCACGATTTTTTTTTTTTTTAAAAAGCCCAAGGCTTATGGACCTTACGGGCCAGAAAATGATTTAACCCAAATCATGTATTTTCTCCTTGAATATTCTTTATTATGTCTTTAATCATGTTATATGTTTATAAATAAAATTCCGATTATTATTGTTATTACTGTATGTATTACATTGAATCGATTGAAAAAACTAACAATTTCCCATTCCTCTTTGGATGAAATGTTAATTTGCATGTGAGGTGTTTACATTCAAAGCATTATTCGGTTAAAGGAGGACCACGAAGTGTTGGACCCGAGAAGAATTTTTCCTAGGACTACGAAGTGTTGGACCCGAGAAGAATCTTCATGAGGACCTCTTGCACAAGGACCTCGAAAAGCTATTCACGCTGAGGCAATCATAACTCCCGAGGATGTGAAAGCCACCCAAAGATAAACCAACAACAAATGCAAGCAATCCTTATAGAAGGGGAGTCGTCCATGAAGGCGGAAGCATCCCTTGCAATAGGAGCAACTGTCATCACCAAAAACCTAGCACAACACATGGAGTTGTTGACATTGGACCCGATGGGGAGCTAATCAAAGGACCTCAAGGTAGCTTATGCAACAAGGACCTGAGGGAACTTTGGGAGGAAGCGGCCCCGTAAGAAAGTTTTCTCAACGGAGAAGATGTCCCCGAAAATGAAGGAAGCCGCTCCTGCGAAGGTAGAAGAAACCCCTGGAGCGAGCGACCCCTAAGGAAGAACAAAACAGCCCCAGGAGTAAGCATTCCTTATGGAGGAAAAGGCAGTTCCTGAAGGCGAAACAAATGAAATGCACGTGGAGAAGGTCCTGCCACAACAACCCCAGGAGCATGCGGCCCCTATGGAACAAAAGCGGCCCCAAAGACAACACATTTCTCACCAAATAGAAGGTAGTTGAACCTGTGAAGGTGTAAGCAGCCTTGTGAACAAGCAATCTCGCTGGAGGGTAGAAATTGCCCTTGGAGATGGATGTACCTCTTGCGGGAGGAACCAACCGTTGGGACCAAGAACAATGAAGGAGCGGAGCTCCAGGCCCTCTATGCAAGCATAAGGCATGCAAGAGTCAACATCACTAGCCCCGAGGAGCTGTGAACAGGACCTAACTAAGACCAAACAATAGTCTCTAAAAGTGAAAACAACCCCAAGAACAAGTAGTCCTTACAGAACCAAAGAAGTTCTTGGAGACCAAAGCATCCCCCTACGAAAGAGAAAGCAATTGATTCTGCAAAAGATAAAGTAGCCAATATAGGCAATACAGCAACCAATGTGGAGGTGCAAGCAACCCCAGGAACAATCAAATCTCAACGACGAAGAATGCAGTTCCTGAAGGAGAAAGCAGCAGATCCTGTGAAGGTGCAAGCAACCCCAGAAGCAATCAATCCCAATGATGAAGAATGCAGTTCCTAGAGCCGAAGGAACAAGGAGTTGAACCCAAGAGCAAGAATGCAGTTCCTAAAAGAACAAGGAGTCGAATCCAAAGAGTAAGAATGCAATTCATAGAGGCAGAACAAATGATGTGCATGAAGAGAAGGACTAGCCGAGGTCCTCAAGATGATGAAGAAGAAAAATTCAAGATCTACTTCAAGCCAAAAAGAAAAATGCTTTAATTAAAGCAAGAAGGTTGAAGAGAAAATCTTCAATTATGGTGAAACGCTACAGTAAGCAAAGTTGCCATCCAAATGCTTTAATCAAAGCAAGAAGGATGGAGAAGAGAACCACAACATGAAGGAGAATTGCAGGAATAGGTGTTGACGCCACGGAACAGAGACTCCTAACAAAGAAAGTTATGGCAGGTCCTTCATCAAAGGGAAGCGAAATAATGAAGCTTAAGAAAGAGGTCCCATGAATTGCATATGACTTTGCAAATGCCAAAATGCACTGGCCATAAAGGTGCCATAAACAGCAAAAAGGCTAATGTGAAGGCTAAAGCATAAAATGGCGGACTCGTGCTTAAGTAAATCTAAAAGCTTGTCCAAAAGAGCAGGACCTCCCCATAAACTCACTCAAGCAAAGAAGTCATATTCAACAATAAACAAGCCCGCATAGTTCAAGCAGATCGCAAAGTGCAAGAAGGCTCCATGACCCATGCAGGCCTTACGCATAGGGTGTTAACCTGTAAAACTGCACAAAAGGCCAAACGTGGGCAGATGTTCCCCAAAACTTGACGGCCTAGAAAAGGGTCGTTGTTACCCGAGAGTAAGAGCTAAATTGTGGTTTGGAAAAACCTAAAAATTTGCACGAATAGCCTCAAAAAAAGAGTTCTTGGTACTCAAAAAGAAGAAACCAAACATGAAGTTAGTAATACTACAAAAGAAATAAAAATAGCATTGGCATCTAGAAAACAGGAGCTGATTGCAAAAGCTAATAAAGCCATCATAAAGGAAAAGAGTCCCTGGAGTTCCAAATGAAGCTTCGTGCAGGAACTGCACATAGTGACCGGTCAAGAACCTCAGAGAAGGAACTGCAAAGCCACAAAAAGGAGCTAAATAGAAGCCAAAGATACTTCGAGGAAAGGACTAGGAGCTCAAATTCAGACCCAGAAAATCACAAGGAAGTCATTAAGCGCTCAAAGAATAGAAGCTAAACAAAGCTCATTAGATGCCGGATGATACAACTTATGCTGAAGTAAAGATCAAAAGAATCAAGATACAACCAAGTCTAGCTAAGACATAGAGACACTAAAATCCAAGAAGAACGGGACAACGACCAAAGGAGCTTAAGTCCATGAAGTACCAAATACAGGAACTAGGATCTCAACCACATCAAAATACTTAAAGTAGAACCTGAGAGCTACACAGGGAGCTGGAACTAGGTACTGTGAAGCGTTATGAGGACCTGATCAGAAATGAACATCAATAGGAGGATCAAAAGAATGAAGTAGGAGCCTATCGAGTCTTAATTCATGAACAACCAAGTAGATACTATGATTTTAGTCACACCAAGACACTAAAAGCAGAACCTATTGCATTACAAGAGGACCTGGAACCAGAGACGGTAAAGTTATCAAGATGATTCGTCTCCGAAAAGGAAGCACCCCAAGAGCAGGAACTCCAAGTTCAAGTGATAAGGGGACTAAGGATCAAGACGCTCAATTGCTTCGACAATAACCAGCGGTGGAGAATTGTAGAAACTCGCATCGAAGAATGTAAAGCCTAAAGCGACCCTTCCAAAGCAACTAGCGGGAAGTACACAAAGGATCACTGACTATCAAATGCTCGTGCTCATAGTGCCCAACCATTTGGGGGACTAATGATATAATATAGCCCAATGGGCTCAATCCTTTGCCACGAAGACAATGCACAGGCCCAATTCCAATAAGTCCAGGAACTCGAGGCCCAAAGGAATTCGGCCCGTGATCCAGCATCACCACCTTTATCCGTCTGAAATCCGACCATGACCACTCACAACACTACACTTGGCAGGATAAAGAGCTCCCTTTTGTCCAATAGGCAATAACCAATGTTTGTAATATATAAGCCCAAAATTAGGGCATCAAGAGAGGGGGACACTCTGCTCTCTCTCCCGAAAAGCTCTCTCTCATTTTCTCTCTTGTAGTAAAGACTTCATTCTCAATAAAAGAACTCCTAGATTCATGTTCCAAATTTTTTGTATTAAGGCATAAAAGGATAGAGTAGTGAATCCCGATTGATCTAGACCTTCCATAATCTGATCTTCTCATATAATTCTCAGTTTATTTTGCTTTCTCTTTACTGTTGATTTAAATTTCGATTCACGTTCTCAAAATCGATATTTCTTTTATTGTTTTCTGCCTAACGGAGTGAGTCTGTTGATTAATTATTTTTCCTAATCTCTATGGATAAGACCTTGTGTACTACCTCGATCTGTGCACTTGCAGATTTTACGCATCAATAGACCACTTGTTTTTCATGATTGAGATCCTACTTCCTTTGGTGTAAGTTTCTCATAAGCTTTTTAATCACATGCGCAGACAATCAAACTGTTTTGGAATAGCTTCGAAGCACATAACCAATTTTGTTTTTTAATTGGAAACGATATTACTTCACCAGTCCACTCTACCCAGGAGCTTAACCCATGATCGAGAAGCTTATGTCACAGTGCCAAAAGGTAACAAACAACCAACTGGAGGACTACTCACGAATAACTCTAATTAAGCCTTCCAGTACATCCAGATAACTGAATCGAGAGTCCTGGTTGCTTCATCTCTTCTGGGCTCACAACAGCATCGTGAATAAAAGTGCAAGCAAGTTTACAAAGTGAAATGGAAGAATTGAGATTTCCAAAAATCAACCTCACGGAGGGTCATTTTGTCGTGAGGTTGGGGCTAAACCCAGCCTCTGATGTAGCTCGGAGAAACTATGGGGGACAAGATTAGCAGAACGTGCCTAGTTGGAAAAGTTTACTCTCAAAGAGCTTTCTCGGTCGGGACCTTCAAGTATAGCCTCAGCAAGGTTTGGAACGTTGAAGGCGATTTTAAAGTGATGGACAGGGGGCACAACTTGTTCCTTGTTGGCTTCGAACGGGAAGGTGACTGCGAGAAGGTCTTAAGAGGCATCCCTTAGATTATGGCTGATGCTCATACGAATTTTCACACATGGTTACCTCATTTATCTCTTAATCAAATTCCTCTTAGGCTATCTTCTTTTTTATTCCAATTGCATAAATTACCCTTGAACTTCTTGAATGAAGCAAAAATTAGGACAATAATGAATGTATTCCCCGCTGCTTTTGAATTGGAAAATAAGTTTGAAAATGTGCGAGGATGGCGTGGCTTTGTTAGAGAAAGGGTGGAATTCCTCCCGGAAAATCCTTTGACTCCGAGTATTCATGTATATGACGGGCTGAATGAAAATATTGGGTTAAAGTGAAATACGAGCGTCTTGGGGAGTTTTGCATTAGGTGTGGGAGGGTCACCCACTCAATTAAATGGTGTAAAAAACCTAAAAGAGATAGAGAAGAGGTGGAGACTGATTCGGTGTTCAGTTTTGGTCCATGGTTGAGGGCCAAAGAGTCCAGGAGCAGGCTACCACAGGTGTTCCAGCATGAGCCCAAAGGGTTCCAGAGAAAGGTAGATGGAGCAGGAACATCTGAGGCCTCGCGCAAGAAGGATGTCACCACCTTGTGATGCCCCCAAGAGGAAGCAAGGGAAGATGGACGGAATGTGATACCCGCCATGAGGAAACAACTAGCCAGAAGTCAGGGACCTCAGTCTGCAAAGAAGAGGAAGGTTGGAATGGTGTTAGGCTCGGAGAGGAGAGCATCGATTATCAAAGATATTCAACAAGGATGGGTCAACTTAACTGCAGAATTGGTAAGCGAAATTGACCCCAATTCCCCTGCAAGTAGCTCTGCAAAAAAACAAAGCTAGAAAAAGATTGCACGAAAGACGCAAATAGTATATCAGCCTACTACGGAGGAACTAATAAGGCGCAGAGAAATGAAGAAGTGGGCTGAAGGTGCCTTTGTTGAAGGAAGTGAAGGAATGGAAGTGATGACACAGGGATCCAGCGGTGAGGGTGGATCCGACAATCCCAAGAAATGAGGGTGGGGGATTGGTGGAAGGGGAAGTTGGTTATATTCCCTCCCTACTGTCTTTTGTCATCATGGGTTGGCTCTTGTCTCCTATGGTGTGTTTTGGTTTGGTTTAATGAGTTGCAGGTCTCGGGATATGCCTTTTGAAGTTCAGGATGGGACGAACACCTCTGGCGGTGATGGCGGAGTAGACCAAACTCAGGGAAGCACAATTGAGCCAAGGCTCCTATTAACTTGGAAGCATAGAGGCGCGGAATCACCTTATGTGCCACTGCAACTACACACAATGCCGAGAATTAAAGGCACCTGATAGGGGTTATTGCTGCAGGGCTGAACATGCTGATTCCTTGTCACTATACTTCCAAGTTGGTATTCTTTAACGTATGCAAGTTCGCAAAATAACCAAACTGTTGAGAACCGGGAGTCGCTCGAAAACCGAGGAGACAATACGCGAGGCCCAAGTGAGTTCCATACGTGTGAGCAGGACACCACTCTGTAACCCAAAACCTCAAGGTATTGGGTACATGGGTCCACTTCACTTATATGTTACTCACTTGGCCTCTTTCTCTCCGATCTGAGATACACCACTCACACTTATATTCCAACACTAACATTTACAGTGATTCTACTTCGAGATTCCTTGCTGATATGGAGTTGTTGTCAATTGCAGAGCAAGAGAATTTGAGACAAACCACATGTACAGTGGATACTGTTTTCAACTGCTTTATTACGATCATATATATTACTCGGTCTCACGAGCTGATCAATAATTAATCATACGCCTGCATAAACAGGCAAGTCATCCTGTAACTTTGTTAGGGGTTTCCCTAACCAGTTTATATTGAATGAAATCATTGATTTGATTCTTAAAAAAAAAAATATCAACAAACATTTTAGAAGTGAACGTTTAATATGATAAAGTTACTGCAATAGACAATTGAAATGTTTCTTTACTCTGGCTCAGTGTCACATAGCAATTGATTGTGAAAACAATTTGGGGTTAGATTACGATCGACTACTCGTTGATTAATGCAACAGAATAGAAGCTAATTATGCTGGTCCTAGAATTATGCATACACCACTTGTTTTTGCAGGATTGAGATCCTGCTTCCTGGGTGTAAGTATCTCACAAGCTTTTTAATCACAAGCGCAGACAATCAAACTGTTATCGATTAGCTTCGAAACGATATTACTCCACCGGTCCACTCTACCCAGGAGCTTAACCCATGATCAAGAAGCTTATGCCATAGCGCCAAAAGGCAGCAGACAACCGACTAGAGGACTACTCGCAAATAACTCTAATTAAGCACTCTGTTTTATTTACTTCTTGTTCTCGAAAAATAACCTGGATGAAACACTTCTATCCGTTCCAAAATAACCTAACATTGACAGTGATTCTACTTCCAGATTCCTTGCTGATATGGAGTTATTGTCAATTGCAGAGCAAGAGATTTTGAGACAAACTACATGTACAGTGGATACTGTTTTCAACTGCTTTATTACGATCATATATATTACTCGGTCTCACAAGCTGATCAATAAAGACAAACTACATGTACAGTGGATACTGTTTTCAACTGCTTTATTACGATCATATATATTACTCGGTCTTACAAGCTGATCAATAATTAATCATACTTCTGCATAAACAGGCAAGTCATCCTCAGTGGCATCTACACACTTTTCGGTACTGAAATATTCATGTCTAAAACAAGGACAAATTCTAGATTCCCTGCAGTGGTCTGTGTTAATAGAACTTTTATATTAGTTCAAGCTTGGCCACTTTGTAAACTCATTAGTTGTCTTGATGCAAAGATTCTTCCAGATCAATGAGAGATAAAACGGTCAAAACCAATTTTCTTTACGGATAATGTTACCATTGTTAACGTTGCAAGTTTGGAGCCGACTTAGTTTAACTTGCAATGGACGAGAATGTAGCCCTGACCATTGCTACTTTACACTGTCGTCTTTCGCCGATGATTTAATTGGGCAATTTTGTCCAGTTAGCAATTTACATATCAGCTTTTTTACCAAAAAAGATGTATCTACATTTTACATTGTTTGTTCATAATTTAAAAGTCGTACTTAGAAATCACTATGAGGCCAAAGTGAAAGAAAATGAGAGGGCCCGAAGGTTAGGACTATAACTACGGTAATGGACAATTATGAAGGCGCTTGTACATTATTTATTTCTTACTTTTCCTCATCTTGCCTAGATATTGAGCTATTCCAAAGACAATTTCTTACACTAACTTTTCAGTTTTTACATTACCGTATACAAAATGCTGTATTCTAATGAAACCCATACAATTCCTGGAAATCTCTTATTGGTTAATTATGCAAGTTCCAGATAAACATGAATCAGACCAAGGGAAATAAGTTGCTGGTGCGCTTTCAAAGACATTAACAGTGAAATATCATATGTACATCTACCTTTCATCTACAGTGAGAAAGTAGTACAAAGAATAGGTCTTTTTCGCAGCGACATCACATTTCCTATCATTTCCTTCCTTTTTCTGTGAAGAAGATTATTTCTAGATCAAGGGGCACCATCATTAAATACTATAGGGCCAAATAACCAGAGAACGAAAAAGAAAAACTACAAATAAAAAACAGAAATTTTGGCGTTTTACAAAGGACCAAGAGGCAAGATAATGCATTGCAAGGGATAAGGTACAAAGTAGAAGACAAAATTAATAGTGGCCAACTTTCAGTTTCCCCACATTTATATACGGCAAGAATTAAATGTAACAAGATTAGACAATAATGACGCGACACACCACATTACAAACTACATGCACTGCCGCGAAATCTCGCAACCACCAGCGGCGGCGGCCAGCGTTCTTTCCCGGCTGCCTCCTCCACTCTGCTTCCCGGCCGACGTCAAGAGACTGACGAGAAGATCCGCAAAAGCTTTAATGATGAACTTGTGGGTGCTCTTTGGATTCAGGCTAAGATAACACAGTAAAAGCTCGTGCAAGTACTCCCAATCGGCGTTGACATCCACCAAGTCACGCGCCTCAACCATCTCCTGCATGGATCGCCGGAAATCCATATACGGGTCCGGCGAGTAGGTGGGCACCGCCACGCCGTCTTTAACAGCCGGCGAGTTGGCTGGCTCCTGCCCATCAATATTTTCGCTATCAACTAATAAAGACTGACCATCATTAGATTGATGAGTTACGGTGGTGTTCATGGTTTTGAAGCTAAGCAACGTGTCTGATGATTCTGAGTTAGTGGCAATGGAGGGTGTAGAATCGATGATGGAATTGGAGCGGCCGGGAGAGGAGAAGAAGAAGCGCTGGGAGGCGAAAACGGCGGCGAAGTCTGCTGGTTCCACGGCGGAGGAAGAAGAAGGGGAGGAGGAGGAAGAGGAGGAGGGGTTGTCGTCGACATGAAGGGTGTGGTGGTCGTAGAGGGAGTTGTAGCTTTTTATGAGGATTTGATGGTTGTGATCATCTGGGGACAGGAAGTTTGATTGGGTATCATCATCAGGTGTTAGTGGTCGTTTGATCTTTGTGAAGCAGAGGTTAAGGTTTCTTCCAAGCGTGTTTGGCATTGTTTTAATGATATGTGGAGAGAGAGGCCAATCAAAGTGAAAGAAGCAAAAATGAAATCACACAGGCGTTCAAGTATTTATTTGTGTTGGTTTTGAGAGAGAGAGCGGGCGAGAGAAGGGGGTGTTTTGGGAGATGAAGATCACAGGATTAGGATTAGTGAATTAATATGGCGTGCTAGCTAGTACCGTACTCTTGATGTGCTAGCATTGCACATATGTCGTCATAAATCATAATATGACGTAGAATGTGACCTCTTTAGACAGATTTTAAGAACAAAAAAATGTAAAAAATACTAAAGAAGAAACACACCCTACCACCAGTCTTCTTTCCTGGATGGTACTGTACTATATGCTGTGTGTGTCTTAACGAGCTGCACATGGAAAGTGGTGGGAGTAAACAGTAAATACAACAGCAATCCGGTGGTTTGGTGCAAACATACATATAAACAAAAATAAAAAAGAGAAAACGTAGAGTTAAGACACAGAAGAGGATTAGTTTAATTTCGTTGTCTAATGTTTCGAGTGACTGGTCACAGTCGGACCACTCATTATCATACAAAAGAAAATGATGTATGAGATGGTTATGATTATCTTATCACTCTACAGGATCTCACGAAATTGGGACAACTCCTTTGCTGGGTCCCAAAGCTTGCATGTTTTGACGTTATCAGGTTTCAGAAGTAGGTCGAAGTACAGCGAAAAAAAAAAACCCAGAAAAGTGGGTTCTTTTGCTGGCGACGAAGCTAAAAATGTTACATCTGCAGGATCTTATTTTCTACATTTCCTCTGCCTTTTCTTTATACAACTGCAAATAAATTTGTCAGATCGTATACTTTCTCATCATTTATCGCATACATCGAGTGTAAGGCTTTAGATTGGTTTGTTTTTATTCGAGTTAATTAATTACAACATTTGTCTATGTTTCTGCGGTTTCCAACTCTGGCCCCCACCACTTATGTAGTTAGTTACCGGAAAAGGTTCACGTCTGTCTGGTTTTCTTTGCATAAGTCGATGAGTAAATCCGAGAAGATGGGCTAATTTCATGCCGGAGGCTGAGGATATATATAATCAAATGTCTATTGGATACGAGAACTGAAATAGTATACGAGGTTTCACTGTATATTAAATTTTTGGGGTACATCGATTGCCTTCGAGAAAGGAAATTGTTCTATGTAAGGGAAGACATGTCCGGTAAGTGAAATTAAATGTAATGAATAGTTTGGAGCTGCTTCAGAAGATATGGTAGTTTTGTGATACTTTTAAGAGCCTAGAAACTGTTCTTATAAGGTCTTCTTCCTCTGAGAAGATTAGACATTCTAACTGGAAATGTGGCTGAAAAGGCAACCTGAAATTTTTTGTCGAGAAAAAATTTCAGGTTGCCTTTTCAGCCACCTGAAATGAACCTTTAACAACAAGCGTATTTAATGTTTTCAGATAAAAAGGTTTTTCATGGCCCATTACAAGGATGCCAAAACTGAGTGCGGCCTAACTTCCCACACACCCACACACGTGTGTTTGATAAAAATGGACTTATGATTGCCAATTCAAAGAATCAACTTCTTATTTTAATGTAGTTTAAAGATATTCAACTTTTTAACTCTAGTTAACCCACTATAAAATGAATTGGTTAACAAAAATTTCAAGCCGTCTTGAACGTTAGTGAAATCAGTCCACAAAGGTGCTCAATTATGTTTTTTTTTTTGGCCCAAATGTTATTTGGAGCTTTGTCCGGATTAATTCAGATTTGCTTGGGTTGCGTACCAGTCCATAAATCTTCCAACGAGAATTTCCAACAAAAATTTTCAACATATACAAAAATTCGAACTCGAAACTTTACTAAAGCAGAGTGATTACTACTTAATTAAACAACACCAGATTGGTTTAAGATTTTACCTTATATGTATCGAAATTCTTAGAGATCTATATACACATGAGATTTGTTACCTTTACTGCGGGCGTATATATATTAGTTGACGTAGGATACAAGAATGGTCCAACCAACTTTGGGAACGGAGACATGAAGCACATGGGAGTGGGTATTCTTTATAGCCGAGTCGTCCAACTATCTCTTTGCTTTTGTTTATACCCACCGAATTGTGGTTACTGGTTAGTGTCCTCCTCTCAGTCCTCTAATAGTGTAATGTATGCATCCATCAGCTCGGGAATTGAAAAGAATCTGCCTCAATGTCGTGCCTTATTTTGGGTCGCAATTTACTGTAGGATGAGTGCTGCTGACTAAACAACAAATACAGTTTATTATTTTATGGAAATTGAGAAGAGCAAAGAAACATNTAAGTACAAGGTTGCAGGAAAAAAGTTTCACCTAAAGGGGAAATATACAGTAATAAAAAGTTCTCTATATACTTTTCCAGATTGGAACATATTTTTGTCTTGTAGAATTTCTAGATTTAAAATTTCAGGATTAACTGCCGAAGGTTTTAGGGTATGGTAATTCGAGTTTGGAGTTTAATTTCTGTTAGGGGTACTGGAAAAAAGATTAGTAAATGTCTGTAAAGAGGAAAATGGAAAATTAAAACAATAGTACTTTTCTATTTGCTGCTGATACAAGAGATTAAGTTAAAGCATACAAATTTTGGACTCATTTTACAGATACACTGAAAGGTGCATTTTAGCAACAAAGAAAGGCTGTTTGCTTTATTTCAAAGAGAAGGACATGGCACTATTAAAACACTGCTAGTGAACAGACGCTGCTTGTGAAGAATCAACATCATCCGAGTAGATAAAAAGGGGTCACATTATTTTTGTCCTAGAATTGGCCATGCTCTGCAAAACTGTTTTGTTATTTTTCTTTTCAAAAAGATGTTTCATCAGACTTTCATTCATTCGCACATCTCAAGATTCGTGGTCCCATAAATTAATATAGCTAATTAAAGGGGTTCGTACACACTCTTGCGAGGAAATACTCTGATGATTTTGCTCATACTATTCCAAGGTGAAACTGATACCGAGAGGCAAACAGAACTAATAAATGTTTATCTAGATGATTAAAGGAATTTGATACAGAAGTTGTTGCATTCGCCTGTCCCAATTATTTACTCCCTCTGTCCCTCAATATAAGTGTTTAAGGATTTTGCATAACCCTTAAAAGCATTAAATGAGCCTAATTCTATTAATTTTTTTTTAGATTACCAACCTATCTTTTCTATTATCCCAATAACAAAATTTTTTAAAAAAATACAAAGACTAAAACAGCTAATTTAATGCAAGGATAAACATGGAAAAAATTAATTTAATAAACCTTGAAATTTTAAAACGACTTGTGAAACAAAATACAAACCTAAAACGACTTACAATGAGGGATAGAGAGAGTAACATTTAGGCCAACAACTTAAACGTCAAAATTCAATCAATGTATTATAATGGGATATATATATGTTTAGTCCCTCTACTATATCGAATTGATAAGAATGGTCCTTTTACGCTAATTACGATTAATTAGGTCCCCTTACTCTTCTAAAATGATAACTTTGGTCCCCCAGTCCGGTTTAATTCGTAATTAGCTGACGTGGCACTGTTTAAGCACCTATGTTGTAACAGCCCGGGTAAATTTTACATTTACCGGGACTGTAAATAGGCTTGTATAATAATTTATCGTGAAATAAAATAATCTTGGGAAATTACGCAACGGATTCCGAAACCGAGCTTTGTACTACGCTCGGGATTTTCTTAAGAGTTTTACGGATCAGTATGGGGTTCTCAGGGCCGAACGGTACACTGTACAAATTGCACCATAAGCCATGCATGTCATACATGCCATGCATGCACA
>JAKUCV010007824.1:0-13280 GCA_028386065.3 Turnera subulata | reverse complement strand
GTTTTATTTACGGTTTAAGTATATGTATACTTGCTTATGGATTTTACCCGGTGAGCACTTCGGACTCACCCCTCGCCTGCGCGACCTGGTCGCGTAGATTGATTGTGCGTAGCTCAGGTACGTTCGAGGCAAGCTGTGGCGCACCCTCTGCCAGGCCCGGATCCATCCTGCGTTGCATTTTGTCCATATCATTATCTATTGTTGTGATGTATTAAGACTTCCGCTGCTTGCTGTTTATAACTCTATGGATTGATGCTTGTAGTAATAATGTTTCCGTACCGGGACAAGTATGGTTGATGTATTATGTACTTTTAATGTATTAAATCCGTTGGTTGTGTTATTTACCGCTGTGGTTGTTGTAATAGTATGTGGTCCCACGTGTTTACTGTGTATAACGGTAAATACGGATCGGGGCGTTTCATATGTGGACCCTACATATTAGAAAATTAAATTTTATATTATTTTCATGACCGATATGTGGGGCCCACATTTGCCACGTCAACTAATTACCAATTAATCCGGATTGGGGGACCAAATTTATCATTTAAGATGAGTAGGGGGACGTAATTAATCCTAATTAGCGTAGAAGGACCATTGGTACCAATTCAATTTAGTAAAGGGACCAATCATATACTCACTCCAAATAAAATTGTATAAAAATATAAAAAAATTACATGAAGAGAGGACTACCAAAGGTAATATATATTCTCACTTATTAAGCCTCTAAAATTTTAAAAATATATTGCACCACTTTAATTATTATAAATAAGTATATAATTTTTATGTAATATGTAAAAAAAAAGAGAAAAATTAGGGGATTAATATAAATTTTTTAAAAATTATTTCTCATTAAAACTAAAAATATTTATTTTTATGTTAAAAATTATTTTTAAATAATATTATTTTTTAATAAAAGAGGTGAAAGTTACAAATTAAAGATATTGATACAAATAAATAAGAAAATAAGTTTTAAAAAATAAATATAGAAACAATTAATAACATAAATGATAAGGACATAGAATATAAGTTCATATAATATAAATCTTACCCAAAGACATTCTAAATTTAAAATAAAAATGAAAAAACTTGATTTGAAAAAATCTTTGTAAAGACTAAAATTAATGATTAAATTTTTAAAAATATTATAAAAAATTATTTTGGGTAAATATGGCATTTACATAATTAGTTAAAGTATCAAGAAAAATATAAAATATTTAGTCTAACACAATGAACTTGAAACACCCCGACCCAAATTTACCCTACATACAGTAATTACTGAGCAATAGTGCCGACACGTGGCACAAACAGTAAATACATCAAGAATTCCGGCCCAACGGCCCAATGTCAATATCATAACACCCGACTTCGGGAATCTCAATAACAATATTAGCACAGCGGAAGCATTTATAATCTTATAAACAACATATGCAAAACTCCAAATGCAGATTAATGGATCCGAGTCCTGCCTGAGGGTACACAGCAGCTTGCCCCGTACGTTCCTGTACCACAAACAACTCTTCCTACGGGATGAAACCCCGCAGGTGAGGGGTGAGTCCGAAGTGCTCACCGACGAAGGATAAACAGAAATATGCAATCAACCATAATACTTTCGAAGTAAACACAGACAAACACAAAACAAAGATTCTACCAAAATACGACTGAGCCAAGACCAAAAGAATATTTATTATTATTACCAAATTTTATCTTCTGGGCCCCGTCATTGGACAAGCTAGGGTCGTACCTGGTTATTAACTAATTCCGGATGCCAGGCCAAATCACAATCCGGGATCAACATCCCAATCACAACTAATCCGGGATCAACATCCCAATAATAATCTCATCCGGGATCAACATCTCAATATCAATCTCATCCGGGATCAACATCCCCAACAACCAAACCAAACCAGCCATGACACCACAGAACTAGCCTCTAACCATCTAGTCGTACCACTACTTTCCACGTGACAATTATATCATATTCTCAAATCAATTTCCAATTTCCATTTTCTTTTCCCCAATTATCCATTTCATAATTTACTCCAATTATCCAATCACAACACAGTCCACCGACAACAATCACAATATCCATAACAGTCAAACAATTATCCAACTTCCTATTAACTCAAGTTATACCACAGACTAATTCGTCAACAGTTTCATAGCATCAATTACTCACAACCCAACGTCAATCACAACACAGTATCCAATAAACCAATAACAGTCAACACAACAATTCAATCAAGCAGAACAATAACAAAGAATCATACACAGAACCGACATCAACAAATCCGTATCATCAAATATCCAACAATAATATATATATCATCTCAATTTCCAATATTCATTTTCTCAAGTTATTCAACTTATCATTACCACAGGTTAATCCACAGACTAAACCATCAACATTTCATAACACCAATTATTCACAATTAACAGTTCAACAATTATCCACAATTTCCACAAGACCAACAACAGCAACAACAATAACCGTCGCAGTCAAATAACTATCAATGTTCATCTCAGCAGTTCAATCAAACAACAAATCACACACAGTATTACAGGCACATATCAAGGGTTATCCATCCTCACCTGATGTGTCTCTGAAACTGATATCTGGTCAGACCTTGATATCCCTATATTTACATATAACAGCACAATCACTTGTAATGCACATACAAAGATGATTATGCATGATGCCCGTTTAACAGTTATTAGACGGCTTTTCTGTCCATTTTAGTATCTCCATAATTATCTTATTACCAAACAGTTCATCCGACTTGGTGGCAATTGCTCATTAAGTATATCCAGCCAATATGTCAAAACATACTTGATTTTAAACCAAAAACCGAACAAAGCGTCCAAGCCGATATCCCGGCCCTTAGGTCGCCTACGGCAAGAAAATATGTATATACAAATCCGTTGTATAAATCATATAGAGGGAAATAGAACGAATTATGGCCCGTAAAATACTCGTAATTTATTTAATAATACGAAGTAAATAATATTTATAATTAATAGACGCGTTAGTAAAACTGTTAAATAGAAAATATTGTCATGGGTAAGAAATCATTATAGTCGGGATACGATATAAGTAGACATTTGGAAATATACATATATATCTGATAACTTTAAATGGAGTGTAAGCGGTAACATAAATTAGTGGTCGAAATATTATAACCTTTATTAAATAAAGTCTTAGATAATTAGTCAAAATAATATTATCACTTATTATGTTAACATAATATTTACGGTAAATTAATAAAGCATAGTTTAGTCGTAAAATAAATTCTATGCAGATTATATACAAGTCTTAAAAAAATACATAATTAAATCCAAAAATAATATTGATTTTAATTTACAAATTAAATTATTAACTACTTAATCATGCATACATAGCTAACAATATATATATGGTCGAAATCCATATTAAATTATGGCCAAATATTATTTAGCCAATGAAATATCATTAGTAGTATATATATAAGAATATTGGTAAATAAAATAGGATATGGGCCTTATTATTCTAGCCCAGAAGAACGGTTATTGATCATATTAGGAACATGATAATAATAAATTAAAGCATAATTAAGAAATTAAGCCCAGGGGACCTTCACTTGCGTTTAGTCCATCGGAGAAAATAAAGAAACAACTTCGAATTAATAGCATAATAAGATTTGGATAATATGGGCCTTTAATTATAATTAGCCCAATTTTAATGAATAAAACGAGAATCGGAATCAATGGGCCTTTTACGAGCCCAGGTAAACGTAAATAAAATTAGAACCGAAAATTTAAAATACTGTGGGCCTTTTTAATAGCCCATTCGGAAAATTAAGCATAAATTAAATAAATGCATAAAGAAAATAAATAAAAGCATAAATGAAATAAAAAAAAATATAAATTAAATAAAAGCAGAATTAGTAAATTAAATAACAAAAGCATAAATTGCATAAAAGTAGAATATAACAAAAACCATAAATTAAGTTAGTCCATTTTAATTATGTTTTAAGGTCCGGGTCCGTTTAATAAGTTATCCGAGGTCCGCTAATGATGCATGAAGGGTCCAAGGCTCGGGTTTTACCCACAGGTTCATTTCCGAGCTCGCCGGAAAATTCCCAAGGCTGCCGGAAACCTCGCCGGAATCCAGCCAAACACCGTTCACAGCAGCAAACGCTCCTCTGTTATTGTTCACCATCCAACCCACTGCAAAGTAACACCACAACAACGTTCATCGTCCATCCACCACTCACAGCCAGAACATCCAAGAAAACACCCGCAACCACAACTACAGCAGCATCAACAACGGGCACCATCATCCACCACCACCATAGAGTCCACAACCCACAAGGCGGAACAGCCCAAAAACTCAGACGATCAGACAAGAAACAGAGAAGCCGAGAGAAAGGAAAAGGGAAAAGGATTCGGCAGCAGCTCTTACCCCTACGGCGGTGCGAGGATGAGGTGACGGGAGGGAGGATCGACGGATCGAGGAGGAAGGGAGATCGGTCTTCATGGCGGCGTCTCAGGATTGGTCCCTTCGATCAGAGCGCGAGCAGAGGTAGCGAGGAGGCGGCGTCTCTCCTGGCTGCTAGCAGTGGAAGAAGTCGGACGAGCTCTCGTCCTTCTGAGCTCCGACGCGTGCTTTACCAAGCAGAGAGGGCAAATGAGAGGGGAGATCGGGCGGCGAGAAGCGGCGGCAGTGACGGATCGTGGGTGTCAGCCGAGCTTGTCTCGTCCGGCGACGCTTGCGAGCAGAGCAGGGGCGGCGGCTCGCCATGGCGACGGAGGGAGGAAGAGATAAGGAAGGGTTGAGGTGGCGGCGCGATCCATGGCGAGCACGGCAGCGCTCATGGTTGCAGTGGCAGAGGCAGGGGAGAGGGGTAGGTTCGGAAGAGGAAGAAGGCGGGATGATGGTGATGGCAGGGGAGAGTGACGGTGGCGGCTTGGTGGTGAGAGGGAGAGGAAGAGAGTAAGGAGAAGTTGGGAGACAGAGGGTGCAGAGAAATCGGGGAGGAGGAGGTGAAATAAAGAAGGAGAAAGGGAAAGAAAACAAAAAGAAAACAGGGAAGAAGAGATGGGGAGGGCCGGTTAGTCACGGGTTGTCTCGGTGGGGGAGAGGAGAAAAGAAGGAAAAGAAAGAAAAGAAAGAAGAAGAGAAGGAAAGAAAAGAAAAGAAGAGTGGCCACGTGGCAAGCCACGATTGGCCGGTCCGGATTTCCGTCCCGAGTCCGAAAATACGACTTGGGCTCGGAAAATCCGATTAATACCCCTGAGCGTCATCCAAGTCTCGGAACTGAAACCCGAGGCTCGGTTAGTTGTAAAGAAGGCTCGAAAATCCAGAGTAACCCTCGGAATTATATTTCGAGGCTCGATTAGTTAAAAAGATACTCCCGAGCGTCACGTATCCTCGGTGATCGAAACGAGGCTCGGTTATTCCCGAAAAACCCTCGGTAAAACTCGGTCCGATAGAATCCTCGAATTACAGCGTTTAATTTTTTTTTAAATTATAATTAGTAAATTATGCAACAAAAATACCATATCGGAATAATAATAATATCACTATTAATGTTTGTTAGAAAAATAATAAAAATAATGGTAGCGATAATAATAATAAAAATAGTAATAGTTTTGAGAGTAGTGGAAATAATAATAAAAATAATGAAATTTATCTCGGATTGGTAAAATATTTAATTAACTGTGATAAAATTTTATTAACCACCGTAAAAGTCAAAACAGCTTGGTAAAAATCACGAAAATTTTACCCGGGTCATTACAGAACTTTTAAAATCATAAAATAAATATGATATATAAAATAAATATGATATATATAAAAAGTGAGAAAAAAATTAAAATATTATTTATTCAATAGAAAATGAAAATCATGTATCACAAAAAGTTAATAACAACTTGTTAAGATAAACTGAATGCTATTAAAATATTGATACATATAAATAATATTAATAATATTGAAATAGAGAAATTTATTATAAATAATTATTAAAGATAAGTATAAAAAATTTCTAAGAAATTAACGAGTCAGAAAATTTATATAGAGTATTCTATCTCACAAAATAACTAAAAAAGTTTATACAACTTAAGTTTAGAATAGAAAAGTTTATATGTAAATATTAGAATAAAAAGAGAAAGAATATAGAATTAATATGAGTTGTAAATAAAAAATTTATTATATAAAAAATAGCAAAAATATATTGATATAAAATTTTTATGGAAAAAATAAAAGTTATAAATCAACAAATACTTATATTGAAGAAGTTAGCAAATTATAAAACCTATACACAAACGTTATATTAAATGTATAAATAGTATACCGACTTAAAAATACAAAAACATCTATATGTGAAGAGAAGAATATGAAAAGATAAAAAAAATAATGAGAAATAAAATTAATTTAAAAATTGAACATGTCTCGTAAAAAGATACAAATAATATTATTTTTTTCTTTCAAAAAATTAGTTAAAAATATAAACTAAATCATAAGTGATATGAAAGGGCTTAAATGTATAATTGGTCCCCTTACTATATTGAATTGATTAATTGCATCCCTTTTTTCTTTTAAAATGATAAATTTGGTCCCCAGCATGGTTTAATCAACGATTAGCTGACGTGGCAATTGTGGGACCCTCATATCAATTAAAAAATAATAAAAATTATTTTTCTGACATGTGGGGCCCACATAAATGTTTATGAATTGCCATATCAGCTAATTACGAATTAAACCGGACAGGGGGACCAAATTTATCATTTTAGGAGAGTAAGGGGACCCAATTAATCGTAATTAACGTAAAGGGGCCATTCTTATCAATTCGATATAGTAGAGGGACTAAACATATATATAACCCGTATTATAATCCATACATCTTCCTATATGATTTACTTCCTCTATCCCTCTTTTATTGACATTTTAACAATTTAGTTTTGTCCCAAAATAATTGTCGTTTTAGGATATTCTATGAGCAAGAAAGTATGTGAAACGCCCCGACCCGTGTTTACTGTACACAGTAAACACGTGCCGGAACTGTGACAACCCAACAAAAAACAACACAGCATACAGTGTATACAACAGATACTCGGGCTCAACAGCCCAAAATAAAGCAACAATAAAATCATAACCGGCCCAATGGCCCAACAATAGTAAAACTATGCACAACGGAAGACTTAATAACTCACAAAACACTGTATGCGACACTGATGCAAACTATGGATCCGAGCCCTGTCCAAGGGATAACGTCGCAGCCTGTCCGGAATGCACCAAACCTGTACCACAAATAACTCATCCTACGGGATGAAAGCCCGCAGGTGAGGGGTGAGTCCGAAGTGCTCACAACCATGGATAGACGATCAATATGCAACACTAAAATTACTCAAGGCGAAAACAGGCAAAAACCGCCAAATACATACCAAACCAAAAACTCGACCCAAAACCGGTCCAAGACCAAAAAGATTCAAATAAATTCCAATTTCCAATTTTATCTTTCCGGGCCCCTTCACGGATAAGCTAGGGTCGTACCAGGTTATCAACCTGTTCCTGGTGCCAGATCAAAAAAAAACTCGGGATCAACATCCCAATATCAAACTCAGGGATCAACATCCCAATCAAACCGGCATCAACATGCCCATCACAAGTAACCCAGATCATGGCCGCCACAAACAGTCTCAAACCATCCGGTCGTACCTCTACTTACCACGTGACAATTATATTATCATTATTCAAAACCAAGTCTCAGGGATCAACATCCCTAACCAAATCACCGGGATAGACATCCCAATCCAAAACCAAGGATCGACATCCTTATCACAATTTATTATTTAATCCATTATTCTTTATATCAAAAAGACACAGGATAAACATCCTAAAACTCAATGTACGGGGATAAACATCCCAAACCAAATCATGAGGATAACATTCCAAAATCAATCAAGACACTGGGATAAACATCCCTAATCAAACCACAGCAATTGCAACAATCAACGGTGCAACAACCATCAAACACAACAACCGAGTAATATTGGCACATATTGAAGGAAATCCATCCTCACCTTGGCCGATTACTCAACTCCGGAGACAATGACCGGTCCGACGCCGGCTCCTCGGGAAACTACCCGATATCCAAACCTATACGACAAAACAATACATACACATGAATGCACATAATCGGTATGCTATGATGCCAATATTGCGAAATAAACCCATCCCGGTTCTTATCCATTATTATTATCTTTTACCGGAAATATATCGTATGCATATAAGGTTACGAAAATATATTTCCAAACTATTAAACCAAAACATTTTCATAAAATAATATGATTTTTCCAAAATAATAATTACCATAATTTTTCTGGAAATTATAACATATGTGTATATTTTCCATAATATTTCCATAAAAATTATTATTCTTTCCAAATTATAATTTCCAATTATTATTATCTTTAGGAAACTCCATTTCCAGAAAGTATAATCACATAAACTTATTTTCTGAAAATAAATACGAATTTATAAATACACATATATATTTCCAAACATAAAATACTTTTTCAAACAATTACATTATCTAAATAATTATATATTTCAGAAATATAAATCATCTATACCATAAATTCATATTTTCCTAAAAGGTACCAGTTACCATAATTTCCAGGAAAAATAACATTTTTATAAATTTTCCAGAAAATATTTCCATGGTATATGTTTTTCCAAATAACATTAGTTTTTCTCCAAAACATAACTTAATTATTTATCAAAGTATGTATATTTATATTTTCCTCAAAATACCAGAATTAAATTGATCATAATTTTATCTAAGTAAATATATAATTTTTTTTCCAGAATTATAAACCAGATTATGAATAAATAAATATATATATATATATTGTTTTTTTAAAATAAAACGGACAGGGCCATGAATAGTGCGGCCCAGACCAAGGCAACAGCCCAGCTCAGGCCTGCCAAGGCCCGGCCCACACCACACAGCCCAACCCGTGAACAACACCCAACCCAGAATAGGCGACCCGACCAGATGAAACGGGTCGGACGCGGGTCGCGGGTCTGCTCACCTTGGATGAGCTCGGCGGCAGCGTGAACGAGGCGGAGAAGGACGAGCGAGCACACCCACAGCAGCGGAGGACGACGGTGACTCCAAGGGAGGTGGAACGACGGCGCTGCGTCGTCGGCGTGAGGCGGAAGGCGCGGAGAAGAAGCGGATCCGCGGGTCTGCTCCTCGGGTCGACGGCGCGTCACGGCTGGTAAGGCAGCGGAAGGAGGATGAGGCGACGGGGTTGTGGTCGCGTCGGTGAGGGGAAGCGGCCGGTGGCGGCGGTGCGACGAGAGGTGGCGTCGAACGGCTTCGCGTGAACAGTGGCAGGGGGTGTCTCCGGGGTGACAACTGTTCACCGTTCTTCTTCCTTTTTCTTTTTTTTTTCTTTCTTCATTTTCTTATTTTTTTCCTTTTTTCATTTCCTGTATTTTTCTTCTTTTTTTTCATTTCTTTTTTCTGATTGGCTCTCTTTTTTTTCTTTTTTTTCTTTTTTTCATTTGTTCCTCTCTATTTTTTTCCAATTTTTCTCTATTTTTTTTCTTTTTTTTCCTTTTTCTTCTTTTTTTTCTTCTCTCTTTTCTTTTCTTTTTCTCTCTTTTTTTTCCTCTCCTTTTCTCTTTTATTCTCCTCTCCTTCTCTTCCTCTCCTTCTCCTCTGCTTTCTTTTTGTAAACGATGAACTTACTGTTACACCTGTGAATTAACAATAATGCAGCTTGTCTGCATTATAGAGCGAGTCCGGTCCGAACCAGAAAATAACTGATACCCCTTAGATATTTTCCGGTGTGATTTTTCTGAGAATTCCGGGACCCGAAAAATACCAACTTAGGCCCGAAAAATCCACGGAAAAATCACGAGCGCGGGAAAACTCTTGGTTACGACGCTCGATTTACCTTGAATTAATTACCCAAGATTAATTCAACAGTAAATCATGATAAAAAGACTTTTACAGTCCCGGTAAAAATCCAAATTTTTACCCGGGCTGTTACAGTATGTATATACAAATCCGTTGTATAAATCATATAGAGGGAAATAGAACGAAGTATGGCCCGTAAAATACTCGTAATTTATTTAATAATACGAAGTAAATAATATTTATAATTAGCATACCCGTTAGTAAAACTGTTAAATAGAAAATATTGTCATGGGTAAGAAATCATTATAGTCGGGATACGGTATAAGTAGACATTTGGAAAAATACATATATATCCGATAACTTTAAATGGAGTGTAAGCGGTAACATAAATTAGTGGTCGAAATATTATAACCTTTATTAAATAAAGTCTTAGATAATTAGTCAAAATAATATTATCACTTATTATGTTAACATAATATTTACGGTAAATTAATAAAGCATAGTTTAGTCGTAAAATAAATTCTATGCAGATTATATACAAGTCTTAAAAAAATACATAATTAAATCCAAAAATAATATTGATTTTAATTTACAAATTAAATTATTAACTACTTAATCATGCATATATAGCTAACAATATATATATAGTCAAAATCCATATTAAATTATGGCCAAATATTATTTAGCCAATGAAATATCATTTGTAGTATATATATAAGAATATTGGTAAATAAAATAGGATATGGGCCTTATTATTCTAGCCCAGAAGAACGGTAATTGATCATATTAGGAACATGATAATAATAAATTAAAGCATAATTAAGAAATTAAGCCTAGGGGACCTTCACTTGCGTTTAGTCCATCGGAGAAAATAAAGAAACAACTTCGAATTAATAGCATAATTAGATTTGGATAATATGGGCCTTTAATTATAATTAGCCCAATTTTAATGAATAAAACGAGAATCGGAATCAATGGGCCTTTTACGAGCCCAGGAAAACGTAATTAAAATTAGAACCCAAAATTTAAAATACTGTGGGCCCTTTTAATAGCCCAATCGAAAAAATTAAGCATAAATTAAATAAATGCATAAAGAAAATAAATAAAAGCATAAATGAAATAAACAAAAATATAAATTAAATAAAAGCATAATTAGTAAATTAAATAACAAAAGCATAAATTGAATAAAAGTAGAATATAACAAAAACCATAAATTAAGTTAGTCCATTTTAATTACGTTTTAAGGTCCGGGTCCGTTTAATATTATCCGAGGTCCGTTAATGATGCATGAAGGGTCCAACGCTCGGGTTTTACCCACAGGTTCATTTCCGAGCTCGCCGGAAAATTCCCGAGGCTGCCGAAAACCTTGCCGGAATCCAACCAAACACCGTTCACAGCAGCAAACGCTCCTCTGTTACTGTTCACCATCCAACCCACCGCAAAGTAACACCACAACAACGTTCATCGTCCATCCACCACTCACAGCCAGAACATCCAAGAAAACACCCGCAACCACAACTACAGCAGCATCAACAACGGGCACCATCATCCACCACCACCACAGAGTCCACAACCCACAAGACGGAACAACCCAAAAACTCAGACGATCAGACAAGAAACAGAGAAGCCGAGAGAAAGGAAAAGGGAAAAGGATTCGGCAGCAGCTCTTACCCCTACGACGGCGCGACGATGAGGTGACGGGAGGGAGGATCGACAGATCGAGGAGGAAGGGAGATCGGTCTTCACGGCGGCGTCTCAGGATTGGTCCCTTCGATCAGAGCGCGAGCAGAGGTAGCGAGGAGGTTGCATCTCTCCTAGCTGCTTGCAGTGGAAGAAGTCGGACGAGCTCTCGTCCTTCTGAGCTCCGACGCGTGCTTTACCAAGCAGAGAGGGAAAATGAGAGGGGAGATCGGGCGGCGAGAAGCGGCGGCAGTGACGGATCGTGGGTGTCAGCCGAGCTTGTCTCGTCCGGCGGCGCTTGCGAGCAGAGCAGGGGCGGCGGCTCGTTATGGCGACGGAGGGAGGAAGAGATAAGGAAGGGTTGAGGCGGCGACGCGATCCAAGGCGAGCACGGCAGTGCTCATGGTTGCAGTGGCAGAGGCAGGGGAGAGGGGTAGGTTCGGAAGAGGAAGAAGGCGGGATGATGGTGATGGCACGGGAGAGTGACGGTGGCGGCTTGGTGGTGAGAGGGAGAGGAAGAGAGTAAGGAGAAGTTGGGAGACAGAGAGTGTAAAGAAATCGGGGAGGAGGAGGTGAAATAAAGATGGATAAAGTGAAAGAAAACAAAAAGAAAACAGGGAAGAAGAGATGGGGAGGGCCGGTTGGTCACGGGTGGTCTTGGTGGGGGAGAGGAGAAAAGAAGGAAAAAAAAGAAAAGAAAGAAGAAGAGAAGGAAAGAAAAGAAAAGAAGAGTGGCCACGTGGCAAGCCACGATTGGCCGGTCCGGATTTCCGTCCCGAGTCTGAAAATACGACTTGGGCTCGAAAAATCCAATTAATACCCCTGAGCGTCGTCCAAGTCTCGGAACTGAAACCCGAGGCTCGGTTAGTTGTAAAGGAGGCTCAGAAATCTAGAGTAACCCTCGGAATTATATTTCGAGGCTCGATTAGTTAAAAAGATACTCCCGAGCGTCACGTATCCTCAGTGATCGAAACGAGGCTCGGTTATTCCCGGAAAACCCTCGGAAAAACTCGGTCCGATAGAATCCTCGAATTATGGCGTTTAAATTTCTTTTTAAATTACAATTAGTAAATTATGCAACAAAAATACCATATCGGAATAATAATAATATCACTATTAATGTTTGTTAGAAAAATAATAAAAATAATGGTAGCGATAATAATAATAACAACAGTAATAGTTTTGAGAGTAGTGGAAATAATAATAAAAATAATGAAATTTGTCTCGGATTGGTAAAATATTTAATTAACCGTGATAAAATTTTATTAACCACCGTAAAAGTCAAAACAGCTTGGTAAAAATCACGAAAATTTTACCCGGGTCGTTACAGAACTTTTAAAATCATAAAATAAATATGATATATAAAATAAGTGTGATATATATAAAAAGTAAGAAAAAAATTAAAATATTATTTATTCAATAGAAAATGAAAATCATGTATCACAAAAAGTTAATAACAAAAAGTTAATAACAACTTGTTAAGATAAACTGAATTGAAACGCCCCGACCCGTATTTACCGTACACAGTAAACACGTGCCGGAACTGTGACAACCCAACCAGACAAAGCCCAGCATACAGTGTATATGACAATAACTCGGGCTCAACGGCCCAAAAGGATAAACATCAACAATAATAAATCCGGCCCTATGGCCCAATAATAACAAAAGTATGCACAGCGGAAGACTTTAAAC
>JAKUCV010007823.1:0-24941 GCA_028386065.3 Turnera subulata | reverse complement strand
AGCTTAACGGTAGATAGTGAACTCTTCAAGTGTATCTTGAAGGACTGGATTAGCCACAAATTAGTTGTGTGTGAACCAGTATAAAAATCTCTTGTGTCCTTCTATTTTTCAATTCCGCACTTCATTTCCTGCAAAGCTTTTAATTTTCGGTCATAAGCTATTCACCCCCCCTCTAGCTTAAGGGATATTGTTCTAACAGCATGCACGTTTTGGTTGTAATTGTTTTGTAATATTTGTGTGTGCCGGTATTCAGGCACGGGTAATACCTCGGGAGCTGGAGGATCTGTTTTGGGGAAAGCTCCACAGGATAACCGTCATTGAGGTGACTTTATACGTCTTTTTATGTTTGTATGCATGGGCTTGTTAGACTGGTCTGTTTGAGTTGCATGCCTTGTTTGCTAACATGCTGTGATCCGTATTGTGTGCCTATGTGTTACAATTTGCTTATGAGCATGATTTTTGGTTCGTTATGGAATATAACTTGTGGAGTGATTTTGGATGATTTGTGTGATGTACTGTGGGTCGGAGACCCGGATATTTGATTGAGTTGATTATTCACACAACCCTGTTAGATCACAACTCTTGGCACACATAAACTCGTAATTTTGTGAATAAAGATAATGTACAGTAGAAGATAGGCTACTGTGTGCTGATGACCGGTTGGTTCGAGCGGGAAGTGATATCCCTCGGGTTTGCATGCGGGATAGCATGTGATATGCGGTTTAGCATATGGGTCTGTGATGACTGGTTCTACCTCCCTCCTTCTACCTCCCCCTTTCTACCTCCCTCTTTCTCTCTGCCTCTCTCTCTCTCTATGGATATGTTTGGGCTTCGTGTCTGGTTTATTTGGGCTTACGCCTGGTTGTCTCATGAGACGGGACCGAGCTCGACGCACACAGTAGGGGGCCCTGAATAATAAATGTAATAAGAAAACATAATACACAACTGATGGAAATATAAACTGTTTGCTTATGTGGTTGGCATGTTAGTACCGATTATTGTGTGTTTGCATACTTGTCTTGTTTCTCTTCTTTCCTTTCGGACTTGCTTTGCACACCTACATAATTAGATTTATACTGCTCACTGAGTAGGCGACTCACATAATCGCTAACGTTGTTTTTCAGACTCTTAGAAAGCGTGCTGTCTCTTTCTACCCTTTCCAGAGTACGGACGTGGTTATCTCAGCAGGTAGCTGTACTTCTTCTCCCGGTTGGATCCATAGAGCCGACATGCATATCATATACTTTGCTGTTTTATATTTTATCATGACTTCCGCTGCATTGGATTTTGTTGAGATGACATCTTGATTTTGATTACTTTATCGGCGGGTTGCCGGGATTTGATATTTGATGATGTATCGGCAGGATGCCGGGTTGACTTAGGGCTTGTTAAGCCGGTTTTGTTTTTGTTCTTTTTGACATCTCGAAATATTATGAATCTCTTTCCAGATAATATTTTGATATTGGATTTCGTGTCCTGGGTTTTAGGGGTATTTTGGTAATTTCTTGTGTTTAAGTATTTTATTGAAAAATTGGGACACGGGTGTTTCAGGGGGAGGAAGAGAAGAGGGAAAAAAAGAGAAAAGAAAGAAGGAAAAAAAAGAAAGAGAGGGAGAGAAAAAAAAAGAGAAAGAAGAAAAAAAGAAGAGAGAAAAGAAAAAAGAAGAGAGAAAAGAAAAAAAAGAAGAGAGGAAATTAGAAAAAAAAAGAAGAAAAAAAAGAAAGGAAATCGGGAGGATAAAAAGAAGGGAAGTGAAGAAATGGAAAAAAAAAAAAGAAAAAGGGGGAGAGGAGAAGGGTCACCGCCGGCCGCCACCACCCAAGCCACCGCAGGCAGCCACCAACTCCTCCTCCATCCGCTCTTTGCTGGGTCGTCGTGACTGCAGGAGGCGGAGCTGCCTTCGCCGTCCACCCCACGCGCGACAACCAAGTCGCGACACTGTCATCAGTGCCTCGCCGTCCTGCTGCAGCACCTCGACGCCGTCGCGCTGCACGCCTTGCGCCTCCGTCCCCGTGTCGCCGTGCCGCCGCTCTAGCTCCACGAAGCGGTCGCCGCCTCGCTGCTGCTTCCTCATCGGCACCGCCTGTAGCCGCCGTCCCCACTTCTGTCGTGGGTTTGATATCGGGCAGTTTCCCGATGAGCCGGCGTCGGACCGGTCATTGTTTCCGGAGTTGAGTAATCGGCCAAGGTGAGGATGGATTTCCTTCGATATGTGCCTATATTACTCGGTTATTGTGTTTGTTGATTATTGCATGTTGCATTTGTTGTGGTTTGGTTCGGGATGTTTCCATCGTCTTGATTGTTGTCGGGATGTTTATCCCAGTATTGTGATTGGTTTTTGAACGTTTATCCTTGAGTCGTTTTGGCACTAAATAAAATGGAATAATTAATGAATTGTGACAAGGATGTCGATTCTTGATTTTTGGATAGGGATGTCTATCCCGGTATCCTGGTTAGGGATGTCGATCCCTATGATTTGGTTTTGATAACGATAATATAATTGTCACGTGATAAGTAGTGGTACGACTCGATGGTTTAAGACTGTTTCGTGGTGGTCGTGACCTGGGTTACCCTGATACTATGCTTGGGATGTCTATCCCGTGATTATTTTTGGGATGTCTATCCCTGAGTTCGTATTTTTGGGATGTCGATCCCTGGGTTCTCTGGATTTGGTCTGGCACCCGAAATGTGTTGATAACCAGGTCTGACCGCTAGCTTATCCGTGACGGGGCCCGGAAAAGATAAAATTGGAAATTGGATTTTGTTTGAGTCTTTTGATTTATTTTGGCGGTTTTTGCCTGTTTTTGGACTTGAGTAATTTTAGTGTTCATATTGATGGTCTATCTTTCGTTGGTGAGCACTTCGGACTCACCCCTCACCTGCGGGCTTTCACCCCGTAGGATGAGTTATTTGTTGTACAGGTTTGGTGCATTCCAAACATGCTGCGGCGTTATCCCTTGGACAGGACTCGGATCCATAGTTTGCATCTGTGTCGCATACAGTGTTTGTGAGTTATTAAGTCTTCCGCTGTGCATTTTATTGATATTATTGGGCCATTGGGCCGGTTTTGTTATTTATGATGTTTCCTATTTTGGGCTGTTGGGCCCGAGTTTCTGTTGTACTCACTGTATGCTGGGCTTGATTTTGGTTGGGTTGTCACAGTTCCGGCACGTGTTTACTGTGTACGGTAAATACGGGTCGGGGAGTTTCAAATCACATGTAAATTCCTATACATGTGTACATGGACTTTATGCTTTTGTAATGCTTTAATCTCAAAAACTGAAAGGTGTATGTGTTATTAACTAATTTTGAGGATACGAAAAGTTGGGGATACGGAAGGCCAACTAAATGTTCTACAGGGAATTTTGGCGGAAGCTCTTCCTGTTCCGGTGTCGTTCTAGGTGCCTCCTGTAGGTCCTACACAATCCTCTAGTCCTTACGTTTCTCCTGCACCGGCGGATGGGTGTGGGCAAGCTTTGCCTTCCAAGAGTATGGAGGTAACTTTTGACGTGAGGGGCCAGGGGCACAGTGACATTACTGTTCCGGTTGTCTCTCTGGATCAAACTAGTAGTGCTCCGGCCTCTAAGGTGGTTAGTAGTGATGATCAGCGTGACCAGGATATGGGAGATGCATCCATGCAGTTGGATGCTTGAGTTCACAGGGTACTCTTCTTCTTGCTTTGTCTATTTTTTTATGGATCAAAGTCATAAAATTTTAGCTTAGAATTGCCAAGGGGCTGGTGGTGATAATTTTCGTTGTGCTTTTCGGGACTTGATTTTTTCTCACCAACCGTGTTTGGTGGTTCTTGTTGAACCTCAGGTTCGGTTGGAGGTGGCGGTGGGGTTTCTTCGGGCTTGTGGGTTTGATGGTTTTGAATGTGTTGAAGCGTATGGTCGTTCGGGTGGCATTTGGGTTTGTTGGAAGAGCTATGTGGTTCGAATTACAGCGGTGCACAAGCATGAGCAGTTTTTACATGCTCAGGTTAGGTTGGCCGGGGGAGCCATGGTTTCTGACAGCAGTGTATGCTAGTCCGACACCATCTCGCCGCCAAGAGTTGTGGCATGTGACCAGGATTCTTGCTGGTAACATGCGTGCTCCATGGATGCTTGTTGAGGATTTCAATACCTTTGCTAATCAGTCTGAAAAGCTAGGGGGTCTTCCTGCTTGTATGACTAGATGTTCCCGGTTTTCTTCTTGGATTCATAATTGTGAATTAATGGACCTTGGTTTCCATGGGCCCATCTTTACTTGGGAGAAGCGTGTTGGTGTTCGCCGAGAGCTTGTTGCTGAGAGGTTAGATAAGGGATTGGCTAATCAATTATGGCGGACTAGCTTCCCGAGTGCAGAAGTGTGGCATCTGCCTCGCACAAAATCGGATCACTCTCCCCTTTTAGCTCACTTGAGTGCGCCAGGGGCTGCTTTAAACCTGAAACCTTTCAGGTTTCAGGCTACTTGGTTGGTGGATGCTAGATTTTCGTCAGTGGTGGAATCCGCTTGGCACAAGGATGTGCCCATAACTGAGGCCACTTCCCATCTCCAGAGTTCATTGATGAGATGGAATAGGGAGGTGTTTGGAAATATCTTTCGTCGCAAGAAAGTGTTGCTTGCCCGAATTGGGGGCATTCAACTTCGTAAAGCGACAGGTAATGCTGGACATTTTCTTATTAATTTAGAGAAGGAGCTGATTGTGGAGTATGATCAAGTGTTAGCACAGGAGGAGTTACTGTGGTTTCAGAAATCACAGAGTCAGTGGATTCAGAATAGGGATCGTAATACTGCTTTCTTCCATGCATCTACACTGGTTCGGCGGCATCGGAATAAGGTGACTTGTCTCTAGATTGGAGGGGATTGGGTATTTGATCAGGCGAGGTTATGTGATCATGCAGTTTCATATTTTCATGGTCTATTTAGTTAGGATATGAGACCACCGACGCCTTTACCGTTGAGGGGGCAGTTCCCTAGTATTTCAATGGACCGTATGTTGCAATTGGGGCTGCCAATATCTGAGGGTGAAGTACTTGGTGCTTTGAAACAAATGGCTCCTCATAAGGCGCCATTTGTTTCAAAGCACCAAGTATGGCTTACATGCTGTATTTTTTCAAAGGTTTTGGCATATTGTTGGCCCCTCGGTGTGCTTCTTTATTCAGCATGCCTTTGTTATAGGGTCGGTGTCCAGAGACCTCAATCGGACATTGCTTATTCTTATTCCTAAAGTCGATAGGCCTGAGGAGATTACATAATTTAGGCCTATCAGCTTATGTAATGTGCCTTACAAGCTTCTGACTAAGGTTTTGGCTAACCGTCTTAAGGCAATTTTGAGTGACCTTGTCCTTCCCTATCAGTCTAGCTTTATTCCGGGAAGACAAATTCATGACAATGTTATTGTTGTTCAAGAATTGGTGCATTCTATGAGGGTCCGATAAGGTGGTGTTGGATTTATGGCTATTAAATTGGACTTAGAGAAGGCGTATGATAGATTGAGTTGGGATTTTATCCGGGATACTTTGGAGGATATTGGTTTACCCATTTCGTTCCGGACTATCCTTATGTCTTGTATCACTTCGAGTTCTATGCAAGTTCTCTAGAATGGTGAGAAGACTTGTAGCTTTGCCCCTTTCCGTGGTGTTAGACAGGGAGACCCTATTTCACTGTATATCTTTGTGCTATGTATTGAGAGGTTTGCACAGATGATTTGTAATTTGGTATGGCAGGGTGTGTGGAAGCCAGTTGTACTCAATTCTAATGCTCCCCTAATATCTCATATGTTCTTTGTCGATGATCTTGTCTTGTTTGCTGAGGCTAGCATGGCTCAAGCTGATGTAATCTCTCATTGTTTGGATGGTTTTTTGTGCTAGTTCGGGCCAGAAGGTTAGCCCGAGCTAAGTCGAAGGTGTTCTTCTCTAAGAATGTGTCTCCTAGCTTGAGGGAGGGCATTGCGGGAAGACTCGGTATTGGTTAGACGGATGATCTTGGTAGGTATTTGGGTTTCCCTCTAATCCATGGCCGGATAACAATTGCTACTTTCCGGCATATCACGGACACTGTGGAGCAGAAACTAGCTGGCTGGAAAGTGTCCAGTTTGTCATTTGCTGGTAGGTTAGTCCTGGCCCAATCGGTTATTCAGTCGATCCCTTATTACTCCATGCATGGTGTGCCTCTTCCGAAAGGGGTATGTGATAAAGTGGATAAGGTTTCTAGGGGTTTTCTTTGGGGTTCGACCAGTGCAAGTCGCAAGATGTCTAGGGTTTCTTGGGATAAGGTCTGTTGTCAAAAGAAGGATGGGGGTTTGGGCTTGCGTAGTATGAGGCAAGCTAATGAGGCCTTCCTCACTAAGCTTGCGTGGGGGGTGATCACTAAACCGGATGCTTTGTGGGTTCGCCTTCTTCGAGCAAAGTATTTGATAGGGCCCTCTATGATACCCACAGTGCAAACAAAGGCTAAGGCTTCTCATATTTGGAGGGGAATTTGTGATGCTTGGCCTACGGTGCTAGGGGGTCTTTCTTGGATTTTTGGTGATGGTAGCTCTATTCAGTTTTGGAAGGATCCTTAGATTCCAGGGATGGGTAGTCTGGAGGAGGTACCTGGGATTGTGATTCCCGAAGAGTCTCGTAATTATAGGGTGTCTGATTTTGTGCTCCCTTCTGGTGTGTGGGACTGGTCCCGCCTTGGGGCTATCCTCCCTGATCATGTCCTTACTCGCCTCCAGGGGTTCTGCCCCTTTCGGGCTGGTCAGGTGGATACTGTTATCTGGGATGGTACTGCTTCTGGTGAGTGCACTGTAAAGGCTGTTTACTCTTCTCTTTCTCCTCCTCGGCCTGCTACACAGAGGAGGAAAATTTGGAGAGTTATCTGGCGGTGGCCGGGGTTGCCTTCGGGCCCGTACTTTTCTTTGGTAGCTCGGACATGAGGTTTTGTTGACTAATGTGGAACGCCATCGTCGGCATCTTACTTCTGATGATCAGTGTCCTCGTTGTATGTCAGGGAGGGAGACAGTGGCGCATGCATTACGCGATTGTTTACATTCGAAGGGGGTCTGGTCTTGGTTGCTGCCCTCGGCCCTCTCCCCTTCGTCGTTGGGCTTGTCTTGGCAGGATTGGGTGTGTACTGGCTTGGAGGGCAGGTTCTCGGTGTCGGGTCCTCTCTCATCGAGCCTTCTGTTTAGCATGGCTCTCTGGCTTTTATGGAAATGGAGGAATGATTTTATTTTCTCATCTCCACGCCCACAGGCTGCTATGGTGTCTTATATCCTGCAGTATGTTCGTGGTTATGTCCTGCATTCTGATCTCCCTCCAGGTACTGGTTCGCTTGATGCTTTGGCTTTGCATTGCCCACCATTAGAGTTCCTTAAGGTGAATGTTGATGCGGCGGTGGATCCCTCACGTGGCTTGGCTGCGGTAGGGGGTGTTCTGCGTGGGCATTCTGGTGCTTGGGTTTGCGGTTTTGCTCACCGGTTGGACTTCTGCAATGTTGTTCATGCGGAACTTCAGGCTGTGCATGATGGGCTAGCTATGGTTTGTCGTGAAGGGGTTTCTCGCATTATTCTTGAATCGGATCATCAAGAAGTTATGGATGTGCTTAATGGTCGTTGCCCCAGCCGTCTTGCCACGTTGCCGGTGGTGCTGGATATCCGGACCCTTATTAGTTCTTTTCAGGTTTGCTTGGTTCGTCATGTGTTTCGTGAAAGCAATTTGGTTGCCGATTTTCTGGCGAGGTCTGCTCTACAGGGTTCTTTTTGCTATTCTTCATTGGTTTTCCCTACTGCTGGTTGTAGTCGTCTGGTACAGGATGATTTAATCTCTGTCCAGCGCAACGCTCTTTAAGTAATGTTATTCTTGCTCGTTGTTTACCAAAAAAAACTAATTTTGAGGCGGATCAACCGTTACTAGTTTTTTTTTTTTTTTTAGAAGTCATCAGGAAGCATATTTATATGGTTGGTTGTTCTGCGGTACAAACTCTTGGAGTTCTGCATGGTGCTGGCTCCTGTATATTGCTTTACATCTGGATATGGGCCATGATTATTTTTTCCGGGCCTCTATCTTGATTTGTGGACCTTATACTGGGCTTTTGGTTTTTAGGATCGTATTTAATCGAGCCCTTTTCTTATGTAGGATTGTTTGGATCAGAATGAATACAATTTTTTGTGTTTTCTTGCTTTGGAAAATAGTACGTAAACATAATTGAGATTATTGATTTTACATAGCTATTTCCTAGAGCAGGAAAGCACATAATTAGAGATTATTGATTCTAGCGACCAACTGGCGGTGTAGCCCCGCAAAGCGTAACATTTTTTTTTTGTCCCGAGAAATTCCTACACTAGCCTAATTTAACCTAAATTCTAATTCAACACCGGTCGGGATCGAACCCACGACCATAGCCCCACACAAGGCCCGCAAAGCGTAACATGAAATCCCATTCGATCAACAACATCGTACTTTTGTGGGGTCGAAAGTCCACTTCTTGCACTTAACCATACTATTAAGTAATTAACGAGAACTCCTTACTAGATACTAGGAAAATCCGTGTAGTTGTTGTTAGTTTGCGAACAGTATTCATGTCCTGATGGATCGGTAGTAGGAAGTGAACATTTGCCTTCCTGATTAAGCTTTTTTTTTTGTCGAATTGATTAAGCGTTTGAATCTTTTTATATATATACATATATATATCATCTGAGAATCCAAAGTGGTTGATTTTCTGTGATATATAGCGTGTCATTAATCTTCTCCTCTTTGATTATAAAGCCAATCATCAACTGATCGTATCTGGGAGGGTTCCTAATTGAGAAAAGAGAATATCACTATAAGTTGGGGTAATCATTGATTGGGATCTCTTTCCTCTTCTTTTTCTTGTTGGAGAGGATCATCAATTTAGATTCTGATAAACTTTGGTGTGTTTAATTTATATACATTTCGTTGATTGGACCACTTGGCATGGATGATCGGGTATATCTTTCTTTTGTGACTTTGTCCCATAAGGATGGGACTACTATTTTCAATTTTCTACGTGGAGGCACAGTAGGATTATTTGTCAGCAAAGGATTAGGACAAATGTATGCTACATGTTTTCTAAGAACTGGCCGATTGTACCTTTTTCACTACACTAGCCACTTGATCATCTCTTTTCTTATATTAATTATGTGAACTACCACAATCATATCTCTTCATTGCCCCACCAAACCACACTCTCAATCACGAGTTCTTTCTACACCATTTTAATATTAGTGATGCATGTTTTTTCGATATATTTCACGGATACATGTATAATTAAGATATAGAAGAAAAACTCAAATTCAAATAGTTTTTAAACACTCAGGCCTGGAAGGTGGATGAAAGTGGAGACTGAGAGTGATTCATTATACGAGCCATATTGGACGTTACCTTGAGTCCAAATTAATGGTTGGCTAGGGTGATCGAGTGTTCAATTTGTATTGACTATTCATTGAGATATTTGAGTTCAACCTTGGTATATTCCTCTCGCAAAATTTAGTCGAGTTTAGAAGAGTGACTAATTGATCAACTTGTGTTTTTGCATCTATCGTTATCCTAAAAAATGCATTATATCTGATCGTGGTAAAAGCATATGTATGTGATTAGACGGAATAATTAGATGGTTTTCATGATTTCCAAATGAGTGAGAATTATACAAATTAACTCAATAGTTATATTTTGGTTCTGGTTTAATTGTGCTCCTTCCGCAGCGTTTAATTTTCTACTATCAGCTGAATAACATAATTGTCCCTTTTTTTTCGTGGAAAATAATATAATTGTCTTTCCCCTTATAACTACTCAGTAAGAGGTAGGGATGGCAATTGGGTAGGGTAGGGTAGGGTAGGGTAAGCAAGACCCAGACCCGGACCCTTAATCAAATCGGGTAGGGTAAGAATGGTGTAATTATGAATCGGGTAGGGTAAAGTTTAAATTTTTTGCCCAACGGGTAATATGGGTCTGGGTAAGGGTATACCCACTAAGTAAAAATCAAGTTCTAATTAAAAAAATAGCCTACAATTATTAAATTAGCATTCATGAAATATGTTCAAGTTAAAGCATAAAAATTTAAAAAATAACAAGAAGTCCAAAAATTTTAAGTAGCGTGTAACTTTTCTCAACTTAAAATCCAAACAATTTTTTATTTCTTATTCTCCATCATCTTCTCTACCAAGATCAACATATATTTTTCTAAAAAAAAAGTTAATATTATTAAATAATATAAAAATAAGAATCTTATAATAAGTTAAAAATATAAATTAATATTGAATGCTTATTTTCTTCTTCCATATTATTGTCATAAATAATTATAGGATAATTATATATTAATGTTCCTTTAAAGACAAAGAAAAATTATAATAACATAATATTAGTTTAGGATTGTAGAGCACGAAATTTGAATAGACTTAGGAGGAGGTGAACATAGAAAAAGAAGAGGAGGTGAATGGAAAAGAACTAAAGAAACAAAAAAAAGAAACTAAGTTGATTTTTATATTACGATTATCGAATTTAGAATATTGTATAGATAGGGTCTAACGGGTAGGGTAAAACCTAGACCCTTACCCAGACCCAGACCCTACCCGGACCCCGTCAACTCGGGTCCGGGTAATACCCTACCCTTTTTTTACCCGGTCAAAGTCGGGTAATACCCTACCCATAAAAGCAGGTTTCAAGTGGATATCGGGTAGACCCGGAAAAATTGCCATCCCTAGTAAGAGGTTTAAGTATTTAGCCAATTCTAGTTTTCTTCGGAAACATATAATGTTTTTCATGGTTCTTTTTCAAGAAAGCGGCGATTCAAAATATGAGTTTTCTTGTTGTAAACATAAACAAGAACAATTTTGTTATTGCAGAGAAACATGCATGTTCAATTAGCTTTGGCAAAATTTAGAAACTAATTAACACGGTCAGCTACGGAGTAGTTCACGTTTTGAAATGAATCTTAATTAAACCATGAAAAAGAAAAGAGAGTTATGTGTGGTCCTTGTATTTGTAATAGATTAAGTCTCGCTGCGGCAAGCTGAATTGCATAATGGAATCCATATACATACCCCTTATTTGCTCTACAATGTACAATATTTGTCAAAAGAAAAGCAAGAGTCATGCCAATTTTTTTTTTTTACACTCACATCCCAATTCGATTCTAATCAGTGCCTCTTTTTTTATATATATAGGGAGAGTATATACATAGGCAGTTCATAAGCTACACCACATGACTCCGATTCTGTCAGCTTTCTGCAGCTTAAGCTTTCCGCCCTGCAGGCACAAACAACACAAATACCCTCGGATTAGATCTCAAAGGTTTAGTGACGATGGTATATCTATGCACCCTTCTTCTCCTTTATAGAGTATATATAGATAGATAGAGGGAAAACAAAAACATTTTCATGCGAAAACATCTCATCTAGGTTGCAAGCATATACCTAGTTGCTCATACAGAATTCAAGTAGGGCTTTCCTTGTTATTCACTTACCAAGTTTGACGCTAGTGTCAAATCTTCATCCTTATTGTCCTAAACATTTTTTTTTTTGGTTGACGCAGGAGCATCAGCGAGTATTGTGGACGCAAACTTGGGCATCCTTAGGAGGAGGATAGAAGAAGCAAGGATGAAAGAGAGGTTGGATACATGGTGCAGGCTCAAAAATTATAATAATGGCTGGAATTATCAATATTCTGGTGATGATATTGATCATGACAGACAGAAGAGAGATGCTGAGTTAGTAATGTCTGGTTGTTTGGAGCTTATGGGTTCAATCGGTGGAGCATTTGGCTTCGTCTTCCTTTCTGGTTCTCTCTTCATCTTCCTTGTTTCTGTTCTTGTCCATTGGGGTAAATGACATGTGTATGTCTACCTTAACAAAAATTTGTGCATTAGCTAGCTAGTAGGCATAGTAGGCATAGTTCTACAACTGCACGTGTGTCTGTTATATATTTCTCGATATTTCGTCACTTATGCAGATCAGCTTGTTTCAGTAGTTATAGCATCTACTATGTGGTAGTGTCTGATTTGTCTCCACCGGTGCATGCTCTCTCTATAATTAATGTTTTGAGGTAACTGCAAATACTGGAGGAGCTTTTCTTGTAACAGCTATGACGCAAGAGATGGCTCCATGGTTAAATTGCTTTCTTTCTTTCTTATAATTAGGGCTCAATCGATTTATCATGTCCCTTTCATTGACAAAACAAACACTAGGAGGTACCTGTCCTTTTCGCTGCACAAGTATTGAACATTTGGTACTTACAAGTGTGGAGCAGGGAAATTGGCCTAACTATTCGATGGACACATACCATAATTAAGTTACATGTCCCGCTGGGAAAATAATATACAACTCGAGCAGTTGCACAACAACACAACAAGTGTCGCCAGTAGATGCCAAACTTTGTTGTATCTCTATCTAAAATTCTTTTACACCTATATGGCCAAAAAGGTGATCTCAAGACAAATCATCATCATCTACATATTTAAAACCACAGTAATCTCTCATAACTCACGAGTTAAGTTAACCCGCATGTAGAGATGGGCCATTGACATGATTAGGCATGCAAACAACATCTTGAAGCTAACCATGGCGCGCACCATACAGGGAGAATGTACAAGTAGATGAGCTAAAGCCTAAGGGTTGAAATCTGTAATTAACGCCCAGGTATATATAATATATATATGTGTGTGTGTATGTGTGAATAGGTATGAGTTTAAAGATCAAATGTGCTATAAAATACGAAGGATATATAATTATATACAGATGGATATATGCATAGATAGATATATAGAAAAAGAATACAAGAATGTTTTCCTACAAGGATGGATACGAAAAGATTTATTCAAAAGGCAAATGCTATTATGATATATATGGTCAGGTTCTGATTATCCACTGTTTTCGATTTTTTAAAAAGCAATTAAGCAAGTTCTTGATCAGTGAATATGAACCGGCCGGGAGTAACACAGTTTTGACTTTTGAGCAAATATCAGTTTTCTAATCATCCATTTTTTGGTGTCAAAACGGCAGATTCCATTTTTTTTTTGGTGTCATCACTTTATCCGAGTGAGTATTTAATTTTTCTTTAATCTTGTAATACCAAGCAAGCAAGCAAAGAAAACTTCCGAGAAGCTCTAGCCCTTATATATACAGCCACTCCACAGCTAGTCAGTTTCTTTCACGAAGTAAAATGGCCAGCAATGCAATTATTCTTTCCACCCAAACCCATCTCCGTTATCTCCACTTCTTCTTATCTTCTCCTCGTTACAACCTACACATTATCCCTCATAAGAAGTGACAAGAATGCTTCTACATATGTAGTAGTATGGTTTTAAAAAAAAACGTTAAGAAGAAAACAAGAAAAGACAAATTGAGAAAAAAAAAAAAAAAACAACGTAAGAAGAAAACAAGAGAAAGACTGGGCCAAATGGAATTATAAAGAAACGAATAACATAGTCCGTCCTGGGTGTCGTGAGCCCAACAGAACTTTTTGTTAAAAAATAGGCCCAATGGGCCTCACTCTGACCGGATCAATTCCACGGCCGTCTGTCCATGAATCTGGTACGCTAAGTACAATAGGCGCCGATGTTCAGTTAAACAATAACACTTCTTTGTCAGTTTTTTTTACACTCCAATATGATGGCTATAACTAACTAATCACAGGTGGGAGTTGGTGTATCATGAAATAAGTAAGTGATCGATTGATGGTCCCGACTTTGTTTGAAGATAAGGAAAAGTAATTTCCTTGTGATAGCCCTTCTTAAAATTTGTGAAGTATAAGCAAAATTTCCTTGCCTAAAATACAAAATTAATGTTTGCATATTGTCTTTTTTAGGTTTAAAACTCCAAAAATTTGATGCATTGAATTGAGGAGGAAAGTTTATTTCTCCAATGTTGGTAAAGAATCGGTCTATGATATTTTGCCAATTCCATCCCATCTTAGTATTAGCATGTAGACAAAGATGTCTAGATAAGAATGACCTCACCCATCTCGATGTTTATCTTTTCCACTTAATTTCTTTATATAAGCTGTGATATCACTTTCTATTACATGATCACGAATGATAGATTGATAACCATTGGATACCAAAATTTAAATTTATGTGTCAAGTAGGGGAAAGTAACAGTAGAGCTATCTGATGGCTGATTATTATTATATGCAAAATATGACAGTTTTTTTTTTTGACAACAAATACGACAGTCAATATTAGCACAAGTCTGTTTACGGCTGCACCATTAGAATTGGTCCACGGATTCCCGCTCAATAAAAAGGAAACTTCCTCCAAACTTCCTCTAATCTTCTGGGTTTGTATCATGGAAAGATTTAACTAAGGACTAATTACAAATTGAGTTAAGACAAAACATGCCCATTACAAATGAGGACTGGGTAGCATAATTAATCTTTTGTGGTGGAAAGAGTCATCAATTATAAATCTTGAAGCTGCCAATCACAGAGCTACAGATCCCACATTGGAATTGTGAATTTGTGATCATAACAGACAAAACAATATTGTCAATTCGACAGATGTCCAAGGAGAATCTCATTGATCACTTCAATTTCTACATGAACTTTCACAAACATGATTACAGGCAGTTGCCCGGCAAACATACACAAGATCCAATTCTTCCCGATCCCTATAATAATTAACTATAAGTCATAATTAACCCACTTCTCTTTGTTAGCCGAAAAGTGCATGAATAAACAAAAAAGGATTAACAAAGAACCACATGAACTAGTCATTTCTGATCTACATCAACAGAATTGATCAACTCTTTTATCTTGAATGGATTGGTTCTTCTTTTATAGTCTCCAACATAGGCTTCTTCGATCTACACACAGATAATCTGTACTTGTACTCCTGCATTTGAAACTCCTCAACTCCTTCCAAACTCAATCTTGATGATCCACCTTCCTGATCACTACTTCCTTGTGAACTAATTTCTTGCACGTTACCGACACCGCCGGATTCCGGCAAGACCCTGATCTTGCTCTTCACTCCGGATATCCTCTTGGCCGCAGAGTTTGCAGCCATGAAAAACACTGCCATATCAGCTGCGCTCACAACAGCACTCGCTCTCTTCATGGGAAACATGATATAAACATTGCCAAATTCCAAGTCTTCATCGGCACTGAGTGGAGAGAATCTCCTGCCGATGTGCAGAGACTGTGAGTTTGCCACAAAGTAGCTAGGGCACTCTAACATGAGCTCTGCTGCCTTCACCGGCTCCCTGAACTGCCTGACTTCGCCGCCGGGGAAGACAACCCTAGACGCCTTGGAATTCTTGATCAAGGGTGTGGCCAAGGTGCAAGACACGTAGTTCCCCATATTGAGAGTTGAAGAGGCAAGAAGTTGTTCAAGATGTGGGAGATGGGTTTTGCTTATAGAGAGGAGATTGGTTGTTGGTTAGGTTGTTTTTGTTGAAATGGTTATTGAGGTTTGTTGAGAAGGAATGGGAGGGTATTGAGGGGTTTATATAGTGAGGAATTTGGTGGGTCAAAGGGGCAGGCTGATTTTAGTGATTTGAAAAATATCGAAGTCGTGTGCATGTGTGAAAATTGTGTTACATTTGCTTTTGGCTTTCGTATGAGGAAATCCGCGTAGTGGCAAATGGGAAGAAAAGTAGGAGAAGTTGCATAGATTCAGGATCATATGTGGTGTGTGGTGGTCATACATAGGCTGTTTAATTTGCGTGTGGGGACAGTAATGTACATATAAAATCCCACAAACTGTTAGTTAATGTGTGTTGCTGGTACTCACTTGGTTACTACTAGAAAAGTTAAGAAACTTGTGTCCAAAATCTTGCGAGTATAGTATATTGTTGTTGGTCTTTTCTCTAGAGGTGCTAACTGGCTAGGTGGGGTGCACTTTGCTGGCCTGTACTTGTCAACTTGGTCTTCAAATTTTGGCAAGTTATAAGTCTATTATGGGCACCGTTATTGTTGTTGTCTAGAGGCCGTGTACCTTTCTTATCTTTTGTGCAACTTATAAGTTATAACATTTCGTTTCCTGTTAACTTAGAGCATGGGGAAATGATTGTTACGTAAGCAACACAGTACTGACTTCTGTTGCAATCTAACTGTACTTGTAAACATTGTATATGATCATGAGGTAATGTCTATTGATTATTTCTTTTGGAAATTAACCCATGAAATTTTTGAAGAATTATCTCTGTTCTAGGGTAACAATTAACTTGAAGAATTAATATAGGTGCATTTTATGCTATTGAAAAATAGATAACTTTTTTGTTTGAGTTTAATTATTTCTGTTATTATTTTGACGATGGTCTGACCAAAGTGATATACTTAAAACATATTTTCTTAAAAAATGATATATTTTATGGCATGTGATGGTATTTGGCAGTGCGTTTACTTAATTAAAGCCACCCTTAATTTGTATAATTGTATCAGTGATGATATTCTTATGAAGTACACAGTTTAACTAACTGCAATTGGTTGTTTCAAGAATGCAAAATTTGACCAACTAATGTTTGTTTTCAATTTAATCTATTATATTATGTCATTAGACACCTAAAGTCAGCGAGTTTTGCGAGATATGAATGATTACACAGGTACACTAAGTGCTTTCTTTCACGGAAATTAAACACGTTAATGCTGTCAAAACAAACAAATTATAACTAAACTTCCATGGCGTTAGCCATTAAAATGGTTGTCGGTTTGGTCCACACGATCGAAAGAATGGGGTCACTTCACTCGGTATTGGGGCAAAGACATGTGATAGAACAGAACTGGTACATAAGGCATACGGAAGCAAGGACACAGGTCACTGTAGATAAGGGCTATATACCTTTGTCCTCTTCGTATTAACATACGTAGCTAATGCCCGATTGGTGATCCACCAAACATGAAATGCCAGAAAATTAATTAACCCACCAAAAACATGTGGGTTTGTGCTGATGTCGCCCAACCTCAACTGAGTTTATACTGTTTTAGAACCAGCAAACCAGCAAACATTGACCAGATGTTATTGTGCATGTCTTGAACTTAATTAACACATGTAGCAGAACATATGGCTTGTTCCTGAGTTGTATATGCCAATATTCAGTAGATTAAAGACAAGTGCAACTGGCAGGGAGCCACATAACCCCATTAGGATAAGGTTGTCCAAATCTTGGAGTATTGTTAGGAAACGGTGGCTAGGCCCAGGAGTGCTGAGATCACCAACAAGTGTTTGTTTATGTAAATTTGTGGGATTAAGTTAATCAGTGGAAATAACTAATTGCAGCTTAAGAATTGTTGGAGACTTAGTTGTTCAAGTGAACAGGAAACTAATTTCATCTAAAGATTCCAAACTCGCAACACATGGAACTCATCAATATAAATGATTTATTACTGATGTATCTCAGTGACAAGATTAACATAAAAAGCCTGAAGTGGTACAGGGAATGTGAGGAATAACGGAGCTAAATTGCTTCACGATATGATCAATCCACATATATGATCAATTATATATGTGAACTTTAATTTCTCGACGGATCCATTAATTTGTAACGCAACATCTTCAAAATTGCTTGCCGAGGAGATCAAACACGGATCAAGGTGTGTTCAGTAGTGTGCTTAGATTCACTGGCCTAATAATTGAGGTCTTTCCTGCCCACAAGGCCTTGGAGATGAGCTTGTAAGTGTGTTCGGTTGGATGGAAGTAATCCCAGAACAAATACTTCTCAGGATTCTGACAAATCTTGTAACCTTCCCTGCCACATTGTATTAATCCTCCAAGTGTCCCATCGCCACAACATGCATTATTCACATCCGAGAAACCTGCACAATAACAGCAACATTCCTCAATACAATTCCCTGGAATTGTTTACTAAATCTCACATCAGAACATATTGAAATCAAAACTATTACCATATCGAGCCGGAACAGATTGGAATCTCCGGACAATGTCATATACTGCCCCATAAACACCAACAGCACCCGGGTACTTAACAGGAATAGAAGTGACCAGACTCTCCAATCCCTTGTTGTATTTCTGGACCATTAAATTCATCTTTTCAAAGCATTGGTTAGTGGGTGCATCAGGCAAGAGAGCTCTGGCAGGAACACAGCCTACAGGACCAAGTGAAAACAGAGCAATGCGGCGAGCACCGAGCTTGTAAAGCTGTTCTGTGACATTAGCTACTTGTGCTAGCATGGCTTGAACATAAGCATCAGGATTAAGAGATGGTGTGCCATAGGGAAGGTAGTAGTTGAAGATGTCATTGGACCCTGACTCGATAAAGAATAAGGATTTTGGAATTACAGCTTTGTCTATCTGGTTTTTTCCTACTAGTTCTTGAAATTGTTGTAGCTGCACCTGAATTGTTGTGACTCCCTGTTGAATCCTTATACCAATAGGTTAGAATGCAGGATTTAATTGGAGGGTATACACAATGTTTACCATAAACATCCAATCTTGAAAGTGTTCAACTTTTAGTTGCTTAGATATATACTGCATAATTTTTTTCTTTTAAACAATTTTTGTTTAATTTTTAATAATAGGCTAATTGGATATAAAGTTAATTCTCCAAATTTTGCTTCTTCCATCCCCCTGTATTCATAGCAAAATATAGAATTTCTTTACGTACCCAGTCCTGATTTGTTGCCTGTAAAACACCACTGCCAGCACTAGCAAAGTTGATCCCATTAGAGGGAAAATCCTTCCTACTTCCATTTGCAACTGCAATTTGAGCCTCGAGGAAGGGCTTTTGGAATTCAATGCCGAGAAATTGGGCTGAATTGACCACAAAACAGAACACACAAAAAAGTAAAGATGTATAAGTATATTTTCACGAAATAATAATAATATAATAATAAAAAAACTATTGCTAGCTTACCGCCTAATGAGTAATGACCGCCACCTTAAAAAATTAGTAAGTCACTGATTCGCTGTGAAGTAGTCATGTGATCACACTGATGCTTACATGATTTTGACTTTTCTAACATTAATTTATGTGTTGACAAATGACTCAAAATCTTCAAAACTAACATGTTCTAATCTTGTTTCCACGCAAAGTGGTTTTGACTTTAGGTAAAATATCAGACAATGTGAGTACCATTTCTTCTCCCCAGGTTGACTTTTCCATTATTTGGTAGAATTAATCAATCAGTCATGTACATGTGGAATGGTTAATTACTCACAAATGAAGTCAGCGACAGTTCTGCCATTAGTGAACCTTCCAGTGGGGTGGTGGAAAAAACTTGAACCGTAAGGTGGGAAATCTGCCTGTGCTGAGCAGTTCTTGTTAAAGTGGTTGTTCCCTGCATCAAAGATGGAGTCTCCAAATATGAAGATGGCGGGGACATTATGTGAGGAGCTGGAGACCAAGAATGGCAAAGACAATGAAAGCAAGAAAGATACGAGGAATAGTTTCTCCATGTTACAAATTAAAGAACCGGAAGTCTCTTTTCCTGATGTGGCCTAAATTGAGTAAGAATTTATATAAGAAAAAGAGATACTGGCAAGTGGGTAGGGGTTAGAACTGAATTAAAGGCAAAATGAAACGGATTGCACGAGCATGGTACTGCATGGCCGTTTCAATTGATCTTTATTTGTGGGTTCCTGCTTGTGCTTACATGATTCCTGACATATTTTGGTACCAACCTGAATTGTTCTTTTGTTATCTTTCTTCCGGTTTCCCTGGCTTTGATTTGCTGGGAAATCAATGTCCTGTGTGGGCTATCAGGTTAGTTCCCACGAGTATGTGACAAAAGAGGTCACATTTTTGTTCATTTGTTGCACTAATTGAGGAAAAGAGAGACGCAAAGTTGAATGTGCAGTGCATCATCATCATCATCATCGTCTACATGCTCTCCAGCTGTCTGTATTCTGCAAAGATTTTTCATGTTTTAGCTTTGTACTGTCTCAACCCTTCATGTATGATTTCATGAACAATACAAAAGTAAATAACAAGAAATGGTTGCATTGGAAATAGCTTATTTTCTCAGTATTGATGAATGCTATTTAATTAAGCATAATTTCTTACCTCATTTATTATTCACATTACTTTTATGATTGGGCCTTTTGACGCGGGACCGAGGACTGGGCCACCTTTTTGATGCCCTGGTCTGAGAAGGAGTTTATGGGCTATGGTATGCAGGCGGGCTTCATTTCGATTATACATCTTCTAAAAGTGGAACAACATGGCTTTCTTGTAGAGAAACTTGGGCTCTAATGGCCCAAGTGGGAATCACGAGCCCAAAACTATGGTTGGAGAGGGCCCCATTACTTTTCTTACATTGTCAAAGACAGGTAGTTCACTTGATAGGACAAAACAGGCAAAAAGAAGTCCTCTGTTGTGTTTAACTCTCTGTTGCTGTCTGGAGAGGCAAGTAGAGATGAGCAGTGGCAGTGAAGTGAAACTAGCAGGAGGAGGAGGAGTAGAAGTAGAAGAAGGTGATAAGTGGGCAAAAGCAACTAGAGCTGCTGAGGATCTTTACAGCATTCGCGATACCTATTTCCCACCAAACCCAGATGACAAAATCTCCAAACTTCAATCCCAATCCGATCTCTCCCTTTCCCTCCTCGATTCAATTTCACCTGGTACACCCTTTATCTCATATCTGCCTTTGCTGTTTCCTCTATTCTTTTTTATGTAAGTTGCCATTTTTCTGTTTTGTAGTGGTGAAACTGGAAAGTATTGAGCTTTTGAGAGAATATCGAACCCGTCACTTGTTTTTAAGCAATTAAAGTTTGTATATTTTCCGGTCGAGTTGGTCTGTTTTGTAGTGAAATAGTGTTGCTTGAAATGGTCTCTCTTTCCTCATTTGAATCTAATGAAAAAAATTTGCTTTCTTATATAGCAACTGCTACTAAATACGGCCTCCACCATGCTCTGGTGTTTTGGATTTCTACGTCCTCACTTCTGCCTTCATTTTGATTATGGTGTCTTTACTATTGTATTGTAGAAGAAAGGAAATCACCTGTTCAGCGTGCCATGTACGAGTATCTAAGAGGAAAAATATTGGATGTGGTGCCTGAATATAGGAAGGAAGCGGAGGATCATCTTTCAAAGGCTGTAAGTAAGAATTAACTATCAGTTCTGTTCGGCTTTGGAAAGTTTAGATGTCTGGTTGAGGTCAAATAGTTGTGTGGTTTCAAACTGATAATTTCGTGATTCAGGTCAAGTTGAATCCCTCACTAGCCGATGCTTGGCTATGTTTGGGTAACTGCATCTGGAAGAAGGGGGATCTACCTGCAGCAAAGAATTGCTTCAATCTTGCACTAAGCAAGGTTCTTTCTTATGTGATTCTTTCAGATTTGATTATGCATTGTCATAAGGCCCATGAGTACTGTGTCAGTATGTTCAGCTGACCAAGTGCTTTGGTTGTGAGTTGTGCAGGGTCCAAATAAGAAGATACTTTGTCTCTTATCAATGCTTGAAAGAAAAATGGCCCAAGGCAAGGATTCTAATTTTCTCTCCCGATTGTTGTATGGTGTCATTTGTTTAGATTTTGCTTCCTTATGGTAATGATTTATGGGTTACACATAATCCATCTTGGTATGCGAAGCTCTTGACACTATTCATTTCTTTCCTGTGTTTGCATTTTTTCCCTAGGTTGAAGTTTAGGTCAAATTCGATAACTCTCATTTTTCTTCGTTTGATAGCCGCTATTCTCTGCAGTGAACTTCTAATATCGTGGTTGTTAGGACAAAGTACCAAACTAGTTTGTTAAAGTTGGCCACATAATCATTGCGTGATGTTTACTTGTGATTACTGATCACGGTTCTGTCCTCAGAACACATGGATTGCACCAATCTTTAACAGACTTTCCCGCTTATGTAGGTGCTGAAAATCGGGCAGAAATTGTTGAGGAAAGCATTCGACATGCTAAAGATGCAATTACTTTGGATGTCAAGGATGGGAATTCTTGGTGTAAGTTTCCTGATAAAGCGTTTCTTTAACCTCAACATCGTCTCCCTCTTAATTGCTTCATAATATTGGCAGACAATCTTGGAAATGCATGTCTCACAAGTTTTTTTGTGACTGGAGCATGGGATCACAGTAAGCTTTTACAGTCATTAAAAGCATACCAAAATGCTGTAAGTATGCCAACGATGAATTATCTCTAAGAGATTCAGTTGATTAGTGATTAGCTGTATCTAATTATTTGATTTTGGGAAGTATTCAATTATATGTTGCCTGTGAGCAGTATTAACTTTCTAGAGTCACTGATGTGGAAGAATGTCTATTTTCTATTTTTTATTTTGTCTTGTTCTAAGCTTGTTGTAATGTCTGTTAGGAGAAAGATGAAAAAATGAAGTCCAATCCCGACCTATATTTCAACTGCGCCACAGTAAGTCAAAATTTGGTCCCCCATTTAACGTCTGGGAAAGGTTTTCTAGTGTTCCAGTCAGAAATCGTATTATCATGTGAAGAAATTTTTTCTCAGGTAAACAAATATTTGGAGAATTATGAGAGGGCTCTTAGTGGGTTTGAAGCTGCTGCTTTAAAGGATCCTAGCCTTGATGCTACTACAGAGGTTCAAAATATTTTCAACCTTCTCAATAAGTTGGAGAATCTGTTGAGGGTAAGTTTTCTTGGTGTGTAAATTGTTATATGGACTTTACTCGAGTTACATATGTATGCCTTTTTTGGGAGGAGTGGCTGATCTAATACAAAATTTAACTTTGTAGGGACATGGTAGAACTAAACGACTTGCATCTTTGACATCATCGCTTGAAGCTGCTAATTGTAAGTCACTTTATTATTTGGAGTGAGATTATATGTTTCCTTTCCAGAAGGCTTTAATTATGCTAGATTCCTTTTTCTCTGCCAGTGAATTCTTCACATAAAGGAGCCACTGTTGATCATTTGTCAGAAGGCCTCAACAAAGGAGTAGCAGTTCTTGGAAAAGTTCTTTTCTTTATCAAGCACGAGAATGCAACTCCACTGTAAGCTTTCTGCTGAAAATCAACTCTGCACCTAGGGTCACTTACAAGGCTTTTCTCATTATAATTGTTACACAAAAATTGTGGCACTCTTGCACGAAAACAGGACTGCTAGAACTCTTCTGCTGAAAATGGTTTAGTTATTTAATGTGTCCTAATTAAATTTACAGTACTCGCTGCACATTTTGCATACATTGGTGTCCCAAATTACTACATTACGAAACAGAAGAAAAAATTTAGCATGGATTCCATGCATTAGTCTTAAGCATTTAAAGCCACACTAGGTATACATTATACAGTCCATATACTCTAGGGTTTTAAGAGTTTTCCGAGATGCATTGCCAAAATGCCATACGATTCCTTTTTACTGAATTTTAATACATGGATCTTGGTTCCATGCAGATACTATTTGTTGTGTGATTCAAATCAAACAGTATTTGTCCTATCAGTGTATGGAACACGGAATGAAGCGGTAATGGTTAATTTTTGTTACTTCCTCTATTTTTTCTTCCTATTTGTTGTAGTCATAAAGGGAGTAATAGTGGCTTGGGGAACAGGATAGTCCCACTGGTTTTTTTTTTTTTTTTCGGGTAAAGTATATAAACAGCTTTATCTTTAGGTTCCTGAGAGACATTATGGTTAACTTCTATACCTTAGCCGAGCATGAAGGTTTGCATTTTGCGTTTGGTTTTTTTCTTTTTAAAAATTTCGTTTTTTCAGGTAAATACCAATTCGTGAGAAAACTAAAATTTTCTAATATTTGTTGAAGCTTAGAACATGATTTTAGAGGTTTCTAAGCATCTACGGCAGAGCTTGTAAGGATGTGTTGCTATTCAACTCTGAAATTCACCAGAATTCTCTGCTATATAAGCCTTGTTTCTTCTTTCAATGTCTTTGCTCCATAATTAGTTACACCAGATGAGCTCTGATCAATTTTTCTAGCTGTCATAGGGCAGAACTAGGTAGCTACCATCTTCAGATGTGTTTTATTTTATCTGACTATTGAATGAGCGAAGGGGTGGGATTCTTACTCGGTCTTTAATAGCTTTTTGCTGCAAGAGGACAACAAGTCCATGTTATATGGTTAATGAACATTCTTTTTGCAGATTAAGGAAGGAGATCAGTTGAGTCTGTTGGAACCATATTACCATTTAGTAGATTTTTCATGGAAGGAAAAGGTACATTCTCTAGTTTATTTTGTAAATTTGATCTATTCTGCATTTTTTCTCTTATACGGTGATGTATGGTATAGCGATGGTCCAGATAAATCCTGATCTGACACCTAACTTAAACTTCTGTGTCAAATTAACCAGCATTTCCATTTCAAATCGATTCGCGTGGATTTCATTGAGCAAGTTCTTGTGAATGGAAAAGTTCTCTCTCAGCATCAAAGTGTTCGTTCATCAATTTATGCGCAACACAAGCCATGAATGATTGTTTTCAAGTGGTGCAATGGTGAATTGTGTGTGCTTGTATCGACGTTTTGTTGATTTTTCACAGCGACTTGTTTGCTGCGTCAATTCTTGCTCAAGTTGAGGTGTGTTGCCTGGAAATAGCATTTATACTGTACTTGACAATGAATACGTTTAATATGATTTAGTTTAGCTTTTTGCTTGTCCTTATAAATCCTTGACTTTAGGAGTGAATTTTCACTAAAATAGTGCTGCACGGCCAAGCTAGTATAGTCAAGAGAGGAGCTAGTCCTTATTTCATTGCCTCATTTACACAGGAAACACACGACATGTTAGAACTACAAATAAGTAGGATATGGGTAATCATTAACAAATAATTCCAGATATATATATATATATAACAATCTGCCGTCGGACCAAACAGAAGTGTTGGCCACGGCCCACGGGTAACTCAAATCGACACATAGGGCACGTTTTAACAATGACAAGAACTGGAAAAGCTGTTGATTCAAGGCCCAAGGTAACCCCAGCAATTATGATAGTCCCATGGGCTGTGGGACTAGCAAGAGCCAATGTCCGTACAGGCTCTAGCTCATGCTTGTAATCTGCATAGTACTTGGTGATCCAAACGAATGCATAAGCCGTGATGATACCACCCAATCCACATAAGGCAAAGTT
>JAKUCV010007822.1:9848-33608 GCA_028386065.3 Turnera subulata | reverse complement strand
AGCTGCACTCTTTTTCCCTTCATCAGGTTTTTATCCCACCGGGTTTTTCCTGATAAGGTTTTTAACGAGGCAGCCAAAGCGTATCATGTTGCCTAGAAGATTCAAATGCCCGAGCTCTCAAGCTCGACCATTTGGGGAGCTCTTGATATAAATGGGCCTATGCCCGTGAACAGGCCCAATGGATAATAACCGAGGCCGGTCCCAAAGATGTATGAGGCCCATGATCGTGAATGAGGCCCCCGAAATCAGGACCTCTGGACATCCCACAACATGTGGACTTGGATGACAAGGACCCGTGGGTAAGTACTCTTGACCCGAAGGCCCTTGACTTGAAGACCCTTGACCCGAGCCTATGGATGAGGCCTAGAGCCTGGAGGCCCGAGAGGCCCTCTACATCGGCTTATCCGGGGGAACCGAGCTTATCCAAAGGAAATCCACCTGCGACCTATAACAGTGTGACACGTGGCAAGGGATACCCCCTATAAATGAACCTAAAACCGGATATTTCCGGGGCTTTTGGACCATTCTCCTCCCCGACTCTCTCTCTCTTTCTCCTCTCCTCACTCTCGATTCTCTGCCTTTTTACACAACTCATACCATGTACATCAACTATCCAATATCAATAAAGAATAGACACCCCCTGATTCTGTTTTACATCACACACAAATATACAAATGAAGATGACGGGTGTTCATGGTCGCTGTGGTGAGGATGAGAATGCTTTGTGGAGTGCAAACTTTATAATCTAGTATTCCCTAGTGAATGCTCTATGCTTATATGCTGTGTTTATTATATATGTTCTATTTTTTAAGCAATTTGTTCGTCTAAAAGATGTTAATTCTCTGCAGTTATTTCAATTAAGGATGCTTATAGAAATGTCCAACAGTTTGGTTTTTTAGGTACAAACAATATAATAATATTTTTTGTTTCAATAGGTGTCAGAAATGTACTACAATAATGATTTTTTTAAAAAAAATTAATGATTGTGGGGTTCAAAATCCCACAAGTTGCCGACGTTTAAACTTTTTTGAAAAAGATAGCGGGGGTTCAAATGCTACATAAAACTCCCGCAAATCTAAAATGTCAGTTTGAGGTTAGCAATTAGTGGCATTGGTTACTGCAGGATTTTGCTCAACTCCCACAAATTGAAACTGTGGGGGTTAAAACTCCCGCTATCAAGCGTTTTTTTTGTAGTGAGCGAATACAAACAAATAATGCAATAATTTGGACCCAGGAATCAGTCTTCGCCTCTAGCTGCCGATTACCAGTAATGGCCCACCAGGCCACCAGCCATTATCCATTCGAACCAGGGAATTAACACCAGCAAGCATGTGATGGATGCTGCATATTCCGCCCCAACCCAACACTGATTCACACAGCCCAACTAGTATGAGGGGGAGCCCATTTTGATTGCACACGCTATTACCCGCTACTCAAAATCAATGCGCATTAACACCCCCTTTAAAAAGTGCGCGACTAACCTCCTCCTCTTCGATTGACGAGGATCATGGTCCTAATTTCTTATATCTTATTATATTAAGGGTCAGGTTTAAGAAATATGTAACAGTATATTATAGTTTCGACAAAAAAACAGTATTATAGTGAAAATATAACATGTGTTCCAATGATACCGGGTCGCCCCACAAAATACCCTCTAGGTCCGCTATTGCGTCTACGTGCACAGCCTTATCACCCTCTCTATTTATTTATTCGAACAAACGCAAACCTCTATTATTCACTCTTTTAGATTTGGGTTGTTTAAATGTTAATGCTTTGACCAATTGTCTTTTTTTTTTAAGGAAAAAACGCATCATTGTTGTCATCATTGTCCACATTCACCCTTTGGAACCTGGCAGTAGATCCTCTTTATAAAATAAACAGCCCATTTTAGCCGACATCAGGCGTCATCAAACACAAATCATTATAGACTCAACATAGTCAATATCACCATTATATGGAAAGTCATATTTAATCTCATCACACATATCTTGGAGCTTGGCTCTGAGCACCACTATCAAACCTGAGTTCTAGAGAAAAGTAATTAAGATACACTGCTGTTAGAGAATCAGCTTATCTAGCTGTAGCTAGAGGACTTACTCACGTGTCCATTGAAACTGATTCTTTGTTAGTATGGAGGGCAATCTGGAAGATAGGTACAACACCATGGTGCATTAGAACCATTATTGATGATATTCATAGGATTCTCGCTTCCTTTCCTAATTGTATTATTACAAAGATTCCTAGATCAGCAAATAAGGTGGCTGACTGGTTGGCCAAATCGGTTTTGGGCCATACTTGTCCTCTAGATTGGGTGCATCGACACCTGCTGAGCTCCAAGCGCTTGTATGTTATGATGCCATTTAGATGAAATAAAAGCTATTCCATTTCTTCTGTCAAAAAAAAAAAAAATTAAGATACTAACCTGTTCCACCCTTTCATAGTAAATACTTTGATTTTAGTTGGAAAAAGAAAATATGCTAATAAAAACGGCTAAAAAGAGACAAGAAATGTGATTATCTTTTTGTATGGACAAAATATTTGAGAAAAATGCAAACGTCCTCTTGTAAATTTCTGACAACTAACATTTGTGTTATAAAAATATATATTAATTAATGGTAGATATTTTATTCCATTTACAAGAATAATGTAAAAGAATCCAGAACTATAAACACTGAAAACTCATATTTTCAAGATAAACATTTTTTCCTTCGGGGGAAAAAAAAAAGAAGGATCAGTAAATCTCACAACCTCATTCACTGAAACGACGTGGGACTGTAATAACAACTAGCAAGGTGAGGTGGAAAACGAACATCAAATTGTGAACTCAAAGAGAATAAATAGTCAATTACAAAACCCGGGAAACTGTACTTTGGTTGGAAACAAGTCAATCCCCACAGACAACACAAAAAAGAGTGAAAAAGAAAGAGAAAGAAAGAAAGATCACCCGCCTTACTTCCCCTCCACAGACCAAAGCCATGAATTATCCACAACCCCTGCCTCTCCTTTTTCCATTTCTCTTCCTTCCATTAACCCAAACTCTCCCTTCTTAAAACCACCACCCATCCACTAATACTAGTAACCATGCTTTTAAACTTCTCTGCCTCTCCTCCTTCCCCTTCTTCTCCCCCCCTTAGATTCACCACCTCAAAGTCCCCTGTTTTCTACTCTTCCTTAAGACCCAAAACCCACTCCTCAAAACCTCCCCCTTCGTCGCTTAGCCACTCATTGTCCGCCCCTTCAAGTCTCAATCTTCGCTGCAAAGACCGGCTTTTCGGTGGATACCCACCTGCCAAAAGGCTTGGTTTCAGGTCATGGGCTGTTCCTGGGCTTGATTTTAGCAGCTTGGAATCTGTTCTGGAGGCGGCCGGAGTTTTGACGGCTATAATTATTGTTCACGAGAGCGGTCACTTCCTCGCTGCCTATCTCCAGGGGATCCATGTAAGTAAATTTGCTGTTGGGTTTGGTCCAATTTTGGCTAAATTTAATGCAAACAATGTAGAGTACTCTCTTAGAGCTTTTCCGTTGGGTGGCTTTGTTGGGTTCCCTGATAATGATCCAGATAGTAATATTCCAGTAGATGATGAGAATTTGCTCAAGAATAGACCAATACTGGACAGGGTGATTGTGATATCAGCTGGTGTTATTGCCAATATAATCTTTGCCTACGTGATTATCTTCACCCAAGTGTTATCAGTTGGTTTGCCCGTGCAAGAGGCTTTTCCCGGGGTGCTTGTCCCCGAGGTTCGTCCCTTCTCAGCTGCTTCCCGTGATGGATTGCTCCCTGGGGATATAATTCTTGCAATTAATGGAACTAAATTGCCTAAAACTGGGACTGGTGCGGTGATTGAAGTTGTTGATACCATTAAGAAAAATCCCAAAAGAAATGTGTTGCTTAAGATTGAGAGAGGGAAGCAGGATTTTGAGATTGGGGTTGTCCCTGATGAGAATTTTGATGGAACAGGGAAAATTGGAGTGCAGTTATCACCAAATGTAAAAATAACCAAGGTTCTGGCAAGGAATATATTTGAGGCATTTAATTTTGCTGGGCAAGAATTTTGGGGTCTCTCCGCAAATGTTTTAGATAGCTTAAAGCAGACATTTATGAACTTTGCACAAACAGCCAGCAAGGTTTCTGGTCCAGTTGCTATTATTGCTGTTGGTGCAGAGGTGGCAAGGTCGAATATTGATGGGCTTTACCAATTTGCAGCCATTCTCAATATTAACCTGGCAGTCATCAACCTTCTTCCCTTACCTGCTTTAGATGGGGGCTCCTTGGCATTGATTCTCATAGAGGCAGCTAGGGGTGGGAGAAAGCTGCCTTTAGAAATAGAACAACGGATTATGTCATCAGGGATCATGCTCGTCGTACTCCTGGGTTTATTCCTTATTGTTCGTGATACCTTAAACCTTGAATTCATCAGAGATTTGTTGTGATCGATTTGTTGGTGTTTAAGCCCAAATTGTGCTCAAGCAATTTGAAACTGGTTTTCACCTTTGCCATGCTGTTGATGATGTCTTACAAGGGATAATACTCTGCCGACCTATCCCTCCAAGTCAATTCTGGAAGAGGAGGTATTTATGACTTCTTGTTTGCAATTAGTATGATCCTCTCTGAGGATCTTTCTCATAGCCTTGTAAGTCTTAATCTCCTTGCTATAGTGGCACAGTTAACGATTATACTTCCAATGTGAAAAATCTGTAAAGATGAGTAAAGTTATTGCACCTTTTTTCAGGGTTGATTTATGGTATCATTAAGGTCTTTTGGTATTGTGGATTTGTCTTAACTTTCATTGTGTGTCTGTGATGGTCCTACATATAACCAAAGTTTTAAAGACAAAGAATAACTCTTCTGGTACGAAAATGGTAGACAGTTAAACCATATTGCATCCTTGTACGTGATTTAAATGATTCATAACAACTTTTTCCCTTCTCAGACTTCGAGTGAGGTGCTTTTATGTGTTTAATGTCAAAAGCATGTCTTTCCGCTACCTTTCAGGTAACACAGAAGCACTTGGAAAGTGAATTAGTTTAATTATTTCATGGAATGATTGGAAAAGTAAGTACTTGAACGTGAGATACTGATGGATCTTGCATTTGGCTGTCAATTTTGGATTTGGGATCACCTCTAGAGCTTAATTTCTATAGTTGTGTATTGCATCATTTAGAGGCGTGCAGACTTCAACTTAAATATTGAAGTGGGCATCAGGGCATGTATAATGACAACCAATTCCGACAATCTTGCTTCATTAGCAGGAATCATATAATGCCAACTAAAGAAAAATTTATATCCTTGGGATTTTCTCCTTTGCTACTGCATGCTCTATCAGAAAAGTGATGGTGAGACTTCCACCTGATGAGGATGGTAGGGGAACGTGATACCCTTATATATTCCTTGAAGATGCGAAAGCAAACACTTCAATCAATCTTGCACTACCTGTGAATTTGATATTTCTTACAGACTAGACTATGCATACTAGTTGGAGCTATGGAATTCATATCAAGCTCGCTAAATGTCAAGATGACGAAGGAATATTAATGGAATGAGACTAGATAAACTTCTTCGAAACATTAACAATAATATTGCTTATTTTGTATTTGGAAAGAGTATGTGGAGTACTAGTTATATGTTGCTGATAACGCAAACTAGATTACACACGTGAAATATCAATGACATTGAATTATTAATTGTCGTCAACTAACCTTCATGCCAAAACACCTTTACGAGCATATATAGAGCTTCTTGTCGTGGTACTGTGTTAATGCAGTATCTAATTGAGCAGCAGCATGTTGATGTAGTAATCAACAAATTTAGTGAAATTTACTGTTAGTAAAACTATGCCAACTCAGGGAGATCATGGAATAAATTTTTAATTATATAAAAAAAGGAATAAAGTTTTAAATTCGCCGCCAACCTAATAATATATATACTCTTGTAAAGTAAGAGGGTGAAGGCTCGAATCCCGCCTTCGTCATCCACTAATATAAAAAATAATTAGATACTATAAGATGGTCATTGATACACAACAAAGACACAACAAAATGTGATAAAATAAATTTGGGATCTAATCCGAGTCCAGCACGACAATAAACAAGTCGTGTGATGACCCCACACAATTTACATTTCGATTATTTTAGAGTATATATGACATTTGATAGATTTGACACGGGATTATTTGCCATGTAAGGCCAAAGTTACTAAAATATATATATCCATTTTTAATCATCGTTATTATGATTTTAAATTTTATAGTTATTTAATAGGTAAAAAGTTAATTACATACTTAAAGTGAGATTATTTGCCATGTAAGGCCAAAGTTACTAAAATATATATATCCATTTTTAATCATTGTTATTATGATTTTAAATTTTATAGTTATTTAATAGGTAAAAAATTAATTACACACTTAAAGTGGTATATACAATGAATTTTATAAAAGGAGACTCTGAAGGTGGTAATCTATGAAGTTACCAAATTTAAAAGATAGACCCGAGACAATGGTTAAACAGATTGTTGTTATACGGTAGGATTAAGATTACTAAGCAGGTTGTGTCTGGGTTAAAGAATCCATATATGCTTATCAGTTCAATCCCACACATATACTAGCTGCAAACACAAATTGCCAAGTATTTTTCCATATAATTTTTTGAATTGTTAACCATTTTATTCTTACAGTAGCATTATTTATTTTATGTTTTTGGGATAAAAATCTTACTAAAAGTGTAACAAAGATACAATATCTTTTCTATCAAAAAAAAAAGATACAATATCTTTTTTTCCATTTCATATTAGGATTTTACAAAGGTAAAATGACAATTAAGGAATTTGTGAATGACGAGCAATATAGATGTCAAAACCCTTTCACGGGCGTGCTAATAACAACACAAAACAATAGGATAATATATGACAATAAATTTGGTTTCATATTAAATTCTTTCCATCAGGTATAAGAACATTTCAGCAGGCTTTTTGTCTAATTTTAGATGTTCGAGGTTATGAAATTGGTAGTTATGATGTTTCAATATTTTTTTTGGTCGAAAATGATGTTTATATGAGTATTATTAAGAAAACTCAGTAACATTTAATGAAGCACTAATGCTCAGGCTTTTTTTATTATACCGAGTTGACTTGTCTAATGCTCAGCTAGTGTCTGTCAACACATGTTCTCATTATATAGAATAATAGTAGAGGGTACGTAAGAATTTGAATACGACCATTTTTTAAAAAACCTTAGATTTAATTTTTTTTCTCTATGCATCTAGATCGTATTAGATACTTAATTAACCACGAAATTAATTAAGATCTATAGAGGGATTTGTATTAGGTTTATATAAGATCATTTCTCTAAAACCATACTGCATATTCTTGTACAATATGGTCGCATGTTTCAACTGAAGGGAAAAAAGAAATTAAAGAGAAAGAGAGCAATATCTTTTTTTTTTTTTGTCGAAGAAAGAGAGCAATATCGTTGCATGCATGATCAGGCAATGCATAGGCTTACGTAAGATTACTATGGTTTTTGCGAGGAAGCTTACGTAAGACCTTTTCTTAAGGGACCTTCAATGGCATAGGAGGGATGAGCCTCATTTGACCAAAAGGAAAAGAAGCATTGATCGAGCCTAATTAAATATATATACTCTTGTAAAGTAAGAGGGTCAGTTCTTTCGTTCCAATCTCATTTTCATCGACTAATATCAAAAAAATAATTAGAAATATAAGATGGTCATCTAGACACAACAAAATCAGATAAAATAAATTTGGAATCTGATACAAAATTAAAAAGTATAGTGATCTTCGGCAAGACTACTTAAATAAATTGATCCGAGTCCAGGACGACAATAAAGTCATGTGATGGCCCCACACAATTTATATTTCGATTATTTTAGAATATATATGAGGTCTGATAGATTTGACACGGGATTATTTACCATTTAAGGCCAAAGTTACTAAAATATTCACCAGATACATAGAATTTTTGAAGTTTTGCTTTATTGCCATGTGGAAGTCATGTGAAGCTTTGGACTCTTCTTTTATTGCCATCTGGAGGATTGCAGGTGTAGTTTGATTAGCCATAATGACAAATATAATTATCTCAGAGTAACCTGATCTATTATATTCTTTTAAAAAGAATTCCAATCACACTCAAATTGTTCAAATAAAAATTCACACGCAAGATTGGTACTGATAACCTATCTTAATTATACTCTTTTAAAAAGAATTCCAAACACACCCAAATTATTCAAAAGAAAATTCACACAGATATTGGTATTATATATATTTTTTTCATTAAACTGATAAGCTGAGTTTCTAATCAATAAAGATAAGGATAAAACTTTTTTTATTTAAATTGATGAATTTGATGTTAATTATATTCTTTTAAAAAGAATTCCAGTCACACCCAAATTGATCAAAAGAAAATTCACACGCAGAGTGTTATATATATATTATGTGATTTACTCTATTATTGTTATCTGATAAGAATCATATTATACCCAACTAACCTTTAATCATTTTTTTTTTATCGTGCTTCTCCTAAAAAATTCCATCATCTCTCTATAAATACAGATACAGTCTTTGTTTGTCTATGTGAAATAATAGTCTCTGTATGTGATACAGTTTTTTCTATCATTCATTCATTTCCTTTTACCTCTTCTTTATTTTATTTTTGCACTACACAAGGTCTAGATATAGTCTCTGTCTGTGTATGATACAGTTTCTCTATAATTCACTTATTCTCTCTAATTCCTTCTTTGTTTTGTTTCTATTTATATACGTATGAATGTTGATATAATATTAAAGTTATTTTGTCTCTCATAATTAAGCATCCTATTTGTTTTTATATTTTTTATTTTTTCAATCTATTTTAATTATTTTTATTTTTTTGTTTGTGCAGGAAAATGCATATGAAAGCTTTGGATGAATTGCCTTCTGACAATGATTTATGGAAAAATCAAGTTAGAGTTTTGAAATTGTAAGAATCCTTGAATACAAAATTATAGAACCTTCTTATTAGCATAGATATGAGTTTAATTGATGCAAAGGTATGTTTTAATTTTTCATGTCTTTTAATTTGTTAAATTTTCATTTTATAAATTAATTGTTCTTTATATTATTCTTTTATATAATATTTTTTGTGGTCTCTTTTATGTTTTATATATTTTTTAAATTTTTTCTTTTATTTTTTAATTTTATTTTAGGACTCAATTATGCATGTCTAAATTATAAAATTAATTATTATTAAATATTTTGTATCTATTTTTTCAGATTTATATTTTATTTTTGTATTAAATTTTTTATTCATAATAATATATTTTTCATTTTATTTTTATTATTTCTATTTTAAAAATGACTCATTTTATGTTTTTATTTTTTGTTTTTTATTAAATAATTCTTATAATTTTTTATTCTGTGTTTAATATTTTTTTATTTTAGGATCAATTATATAGGCCCAAGCTTTGATCCATAAATGATGCAGGTTTAAATTTACAAAATTAATTATTATTTATATTATTAATGAGTATTTTATTATATTTTTTCTAATTTTTTTCTGATTTCTATTTTAATGTTCTTTTTTCGTAATAATAGTTTCCTTCAGTTTTTTCCTAATTTTTATTTTTATAAATTACCCTCTTATTTTTTATATTTTGTTTATTATTATTTAATTATTTTAAGTTTTCTTTTATTGTTTAATATATTTTTTTTGTTTTGGCACTCACTGATGTTTGTTTTGAAACGCCCCTACCCGTATTTACCGTACACAGTAAACACGAGCCGGATCTATGACAACCCAGCCCAACAAGGTCTAGCATACAGTGTAAACAACCATAACTCGGCTCAACAACCCATAATAATGAAACAACATAAATGACAAAACCGGCCCATTGGCCCAATAACAATAAAAACAATGCACAGCGGAAGACTTTAATATCTCACTAACACTGTATGCGACACATGCAAACTATGGATCCAAGCCCGTCCAAGGGAAACGTCGCAGCCTGTCTGGAATGCATCAACCTGTACCAAAAGTAACTCATCCTACGGGATGAAAGCCCGCAGGTGAAGGGTGAGTCCGAAGTGCTCACGACAATGGAAAGACGATCAGTATGCACACTATAACTACTCAAGTCAAAAACACGGGCTAAACAGCCCAACCAAAAGACTCAAATAAAATCAATTATCCAATTTTATCTTTCCGGGCCCCGTCACGGATAAGCTAGGGTCGTACCAGGTTATCAACCTGTTCCTGGTGCCAGATCAAAAAGAACCCAGGGATAGACATCCCAAAAATAACAAACCGGGATAGACATCCCAAGCATAGACATGCTTATCACACGAACCCAGATCATGGCCACCACAAAACAGTCTCTAACCATCCGGTCGTACCTCTACTTACCACGTGACAATTATATAACCGTCATTAAAAACCAAGTCAAAGGGATCGACATCCCTAACCAAAGTACCGAGGATCGACATCCTCATCACAATTCATTAATTATTCCATTATATTAATTCCAAAGGACACAGAAATTCGATACGGGGATAAACATCCCAAAAATACCAAACAAGCACCGGGATAAACATCCCGAAACCAACCACATAATACTCAACAATGCAACAAGAAACAAAACACAATATACCGAGTAATAAGGCACATATTGAAGGAAATCCATCCTCACCTTGGCCGATTACTCAACTCCGGAGACAATGACCGGTCCGAAGCCGGCTCCTCGGGAAACTGCCCGATATCCGAACCTATACAACAAAACAATGTATACACATAAATGCACATAATCGGTATGCTATGATGCCAATACGACGATATATACCCATCCCGGTTACATGTCTTTTATTTATTATCTTTTATCGAAAATAATTTACCGAACGTATTTCTGAATATAATTTCGGTACTATACTTTAATTTAAAACTCTTTTGAAAATATTTTCATAAATTAATTATACTTTTTCCAAAATATAATCACCATAATTTTCTGGAAAATATAACAAATGTATATATTTTTTTTCCAAAATATTTTTCATAAAATATATTACTTGCCGATAATAATTATCCAAATATTATTTTATTAGAAGTCCATATTTCCAGTAAATATAATTATATAAATTAATTTTCATGGAAATAAATACGAATTTACGTATACACATATATATTTCCAAAAGTTATTCCCAAAATAATTTTCACAAGAATTATATATATGTTTCCTAATCATGTTAGTGGGATTACGACTGGTCGGCAAAAAGATAATTTAAAAGTATGCTAATTTGTTATGATGATTACATAGTATTATTCTACGTGGAATAAAATTGTTAGTGTCCAGCTTTAAACCAATTACCGAAACCTAGGCCCAAAGATTATTTCTAATTTGTTGAATTCTAAACTATCAGCCCAACTCTTCATTTTACCCATGCCTTCATCTGACGAACCAATTCTTTAGCAAACAGAACTCCCCAATTCTTTAGCAAAAGAGAACTCCATCTCCAAGCACCACCACGCTAAAACTTAGGACCCAACTAGAATTGATGCTTTAACCTCCATGACTAAGAAAGAAAAAGGTAGTCAAAGTAGGACAAGTATGGCAGATGTTGGCTCACCCTTGCAGTGATGGCGTCTTGGGGTTCTCCCTTGGTACCATCAACGACTATACTACCAAGAAAGCTGTGATGGAGTTGATGGTTCCTTGATGTAAGGTTGAAGAAGGTGAAGTATTGGTGAAAAGGCCAAAACGTGTGGTGCTGGTGGTTTTTAATATTATTAACAGTATACATATGAGCAAGAGGAATCTGGCAAAAGCTTGAGAAAGAGACAATAAGCAAGGCTAGGTATGGTGTTTGCAGGTGAAGTTAGGAAGGAAGCTACTGGATGGGTGTTTTGCAGGGAAGATGAAGGTGATGATGGTGTAGGCAGAGAAAAAAAAAATGCAGGGAAGAAGAAAAGGCAGAGGAGAAAACAAAAGACAGGATATCACGGGTTCACAGTGGGAGGCGGCTGCGTGACTCAATCATGCAGTCGTGTCCCGTCCGGACCAGAAAATAACTGATGTACCCACTTAATTATTTTCCGGTGTGATTTTCTGAGGATTCCGAAACCCGAAAAATACCAACTTAGTTCCGAAAAATCCACGGAAAAATCATGAGCGCGGGAAAACCCTCGGTTTCGAAAAACGACTCCCGATTTACCTTGAATTAATTACCCAAGATTAATTCAACAGTAAATCACGGTAAAAAAGACTTCTACAGTCCCGGTAAAAATCAAAAATTTTACCCGGGCTGTTACATGTTTAAATATAAAAAATCAAGTATTATTTATATGATTATGAAACGATTTATTTTATTTATTTATTTTATTTATATTATATTTTCTAATTTATTTTTTCTGCATAATTTTATTTTTTATTTATTTTCCTGATTTATATTTCTTTAAAATTAGTCTCTTAGGTTTTTTTACTTTTTGTTATCCTTCATTAATTCTTTTGATTTTTACTTCCGTTTTTTTAATTTTTTTTGTTATTTTTTGGCTCAATGATCCATGTTTAACTTTTGAAAATTAATTATTTTTTATATTATTATTTATTAGGTTTTTAAGATTTTTTTTTCTGATCTATATTATATTTGTAACAGCCCGGGTAAAAATTTTGGATTTTTACCGGACTGTAAAAGTCTATTTACCGTGATTTACTGTTGAATTAATCTTGGGTAATTAATTCAAGGTAAATCGGGAGTTGTTTTCGAAACCGAGGGTTTTCCCGCGCTCGTGATTTTCCCGTGGATTTTTCGGAACTAAGTTGGTATTTTTCGGGTTTCGGAATTTCTCGGAAAATCACACCGGAAAATAACTAAGGGGGTATCAGTTATTTTCTGGTCCGGATCGGACCCGCCTGCATTATTAATATCACATGAATAATAGTATTTCACCGGTTATAAAAAAGAAGAAGCAGAGGAAGAAGAACCGGGAGAGGAAGAGAAGAAGGAAAAAAAAAGAGAGAGAAAAGAAAAGGAGAGGGAAAAAAAAGAGAGAAAATAAAAGAAAAGAGAGAAAAAAAGAAAAAGGAAAGAAAAAAAAAAGAAAGAAAAAAAAGAGAGGAAAATCAGGAAAAAAAAAGAAAATAGAGAGGGGAAATGAAAAAAAAAAGAGAGAAGAAAGAAAAATAAAAAAAATAGAAACAGAGAAAAAAGAAAAGAAAATCAAGAAAAAGAAAAGAAATAAAGAAATTCAGAGAAAAAAAAGAAAAAAAAGAAGCAAACAGTGCCGTCACCTCTTCCTCCGGTTACTGTGCACACCGTGGAGCTCCGGCCGTCTTCTCGCCACACCACCGCCTCCATGGAGCTCGCCTCAACGTCGCCGACCTGTAGCCGCTGACCCCGTCGCCTTCCGCCCCTCGACGCGCCGTCAGTGGCCTGTGACCCGCGAGCAGACCCGCGGATCTGGCTCTCCTCCTCACTGCTCCGCCACCGCGCCGAGGTTCCACCGTCCTTGGGGTCGCCGCCTCACGCTGACCTCGCGCCTGCTGCTCCGTCGCGCTCGCCCTTCTTCTCCCGCCGTCGCGCTGCGTCAACCCGCTGGTAAGGCCGGGTTTTACCTGTTTCCTTGCCGGGTCGCGCCTCCTGGGTTGGATCCGGGTTGGTTTGTTATTTTTAAAAAAAATTTATATAGATATATATATATATATATATATATATCTGTTTATATAATTACTGGTATTTAATTTTCAGAAAAAATATATATTTACTTAGAGAAAAATATAGACAGTATGATTTATGATTTTAGGGAAAATGTTGTATATATATATATCTTGATAATTATGTTTTGTTTTGTAAAATGTTATTATATGTAATTAGGAAAAAGATAAATATTGTATATATAATTTCTGAAAATTATAAATATATTATTAATTTTCTGTAAAATTATGGTAACTGGTAATTTTTGGAAAATATGTAATTATGGTATAAATGATTTATATTTCTGAAATATATAATTATTTTGATAATGAAATTATTTGGAAAAGTATTTTACCTTGGAAAATGTAAATATGTATATTTATAATTCGTATTTATTTTCAGAAAAATAAATTTATATAATCATGTTTACTGGAAAATACGGTTTCCTAATATAATAATAATTAGTAATTATATTATGGTAAATAGTTTTTTTTAAAAAAATAATAATAACAATGTTTTGGAAAATATATATACAAATGACATAATTTCCAGAAAAATTATAGTAATTATAATTTTGGGAAATTATAATTATTTTATGAAAATATAGTTTGAAAAGAGAGTTTTAATTAAAGTATGGTACCGAAATTATATTCGGAAATACATACAGTTAATATTTTCGGTAAAAGATGGAAATAAAGGATAAGTAATCGGGATGGGTAATTTCGTAGTATTGGCATCATAGTATACCGAATATGTGCATTTATGTGAGTGTATATTGTCTTGTGGTATAGGTTTGGATATCGGGCAGTTTCCCGAGGAGCCGGCGTCGGACCGGTCATTATTTCCGGAGTTGAGTAATCGGCCAAGGTGAGGATGGATTTCCTTCAATATGTGCCTATATTACTCGGTTATCAAGTTTTGATGATTGTGCATTGTCGAATGTGCTTTTGCTGTGTTTTGGTTCGGGATGTTAATCTCGGAGTCTTGTTGGGTATTTTTGGGATGTTTATCCCGTGTTGATTTTCTGTGTTTTTTTCGGATTAAGAGTAATGGTATAATTAATGAATTGTGACAAGGATGTCGATCCTTGGTATTTTGGATGGGATGTCTATCCCGGTATTTTGGTTGGGGATGTTGATCCCTGTGATTTGATTTTAATGACGGTAATATAATTGTCACGTGGTAAGTAGAGGTACGACCGGATGGTTAGAGACTGTTTTGTGGTGGCCATGATCTGGGTTACTTGATAAGCATGTCTATGCTTGGGATGTCTATCCCGGTTTGTTATTTTTGGGATGTCTATCCCTGGGTTCTTTTTGATCTGGCACCAGGAACAGGTTGATAACCTGATACGACCCTAGCTTATCCGTGACGGGGCCCGGGAAAGATAAAATTGGATAATTGGATTTTGTTCGAGTCTTTGGGTTGGGCTGTTTAGCCCGTGTTTTTGACTTGAGTAGTTATAGTGTGCATACTGATCGTCTTTCCATTGTCGTGAGCACTTCGGACTCACCCTTCACCTGCGGGCTTTCATCCCGTAGGATGAGTTACTTTTGGTACAGGTTGATGCATTCCAGACAGGCTGCGACGTTTCCCTTGGACGGGCTTGGATCCATAGTTTGCATGTGTCGCATACAGTGTTAGTGAGTTATTTAAGTCTTCCGCTGTGCAATGTTTTCGCTATTATTGGGCCATTGGGCCGGATTTGTTACTTATGTTGTTTTATTATTTTGGGCCGTTGGGCCGAGTTATGGTTGTTTACACTGTATGCTAGGCCTTGTTGGGCTGGGTTGTCACAGTTCCGGCTTGTGTTTACTGTGTACGGTAAATACGGGTCGGGGCGCTTCAATATTTTTCTTTTTTTATTTTTTATAATAATATTTTTTATTCATTTATTGATTTATGTTTTAAAAATTACTCTCTTATATTTTTTATTTTTTGGTTATTATTAGTTAATTCTTTTAATTTTTCTTTGGTTTTTAATATGTTTTTGTTTTAGGGCCAATAATGCATGTTTAAGTTTAAAAAATTAATTATTATTTATATTATTGTTAAATATTTTATTTTATTTATTTTTCTGATTTTTATTCTAATTTATATTTTAATAATTTTTATTTATTTTCCAGATCTATATGAAAAAATAAAAAAAAATTAATAAAAATATATAATTTGAAATCAAATTATGTACAAATTTTTTTAATATTACATAATAAATATCTAGAAATAGTAGTTATAATGTGAATTTTTTTCAAAAAATTAATTAATAGGCAAGCCCGTGGAACTCACGGGAGGTGAGCTAGTATATATTAAAAGCTGAATCCCTCACCAGGTTTTGACACATAGGATTTTTAGAGTCTTGCTTTTTTGCCATGTGCAGGTTTTGAGGTCTTTGTTTTTTGCCATGTGGAGGGTTTTAAGTGTTGTTTGATTGACCCTTATTTTCATTATAATTATCCCAATTAGAGTTAAGGAAAAACCTAATTATACACGATCAGATTTTTTTAGCAAGATACCTAATTATACACGATCAGATTTTTTAGCCAGATTAGTACTCTCCACAATCAGATTTTTTTTTTAATGATACAGTCCTAATTATACTACACTTTTAGCCAGATGAGTTACTCATTCATTTTGTTCCGATTTTTTAAATAAAAATTTTCATAATTATCCCAATCAGAGTATGGGTAAAAACCAACTCATTGATTAGTAAAAAAAACGTAAACACTCCATGTTCAGAATAAAAAGACCTTTAACTCATTCATTTTGAACCGATTCAAATCAAAGAAAAGATACAAAAAAAATCTCCATGATTAGCAATTTTGAAAATAAATTAGTAAAACAATTCATCCAAAGCTAAATTTGTACGATTTTTTTTAGCAAGATTAGTACTCTCCACCATAGAATTTTTTTTTAATGATACAGTCCTAATTCATCCAAAGCTAATTTTGTACGGTTTTTTTTAGCAAGATTAGTACTCTCCACCATCATATTTTTTTTTTTCATGATACAATCCTAATTATACTACACTTTTAGCAAGATGAGTTAAGGTAAAACCATTAACTCATTGATTTTGTTCCGAAACAATTCATCCTAAACTAAATTTGTACCATTTAAAAGACACTGAGAATAGATTAAAAAGAAGTTAAACCCTCCAATTAAAAAAAGTTAAACTCGCCATGAGATCAGATTAAAAAAACTTTAGCCCATTTATTTTGTTCCGATTTTTTAACAAATAAATTTAATTGATAATTGTTAAACTCTTTTCTCTAAATATTTATCTCTAAATATTTATAAATACAGGTACAGGTTTTGTTTTTGATACTGTTTCCTCTCCATTTATTCTTCTCTGTTTTCCTACTTTTTTAGCTTGCAGTACGTACTAATCTTATTCTCTTTTTTTTTGTTCTCTATACAGTACTATTTTGGTTTTTAAGTTCCTGTATCTAATACAGTTTCTTTAAAGAAACAAAAAAGTGTAATCACATAGAGAAATTCGGATGTTAGTACATTGATGTACGGATACAATTTCTGTGTTTTACAGTTTCTTTACAATTCTTTTTTGTACATTAAGTTTCTGCTCATACAGTTTCTTTTCAGAAACAAAGAAATGAAAACACACTAAGAAATCCGAATGTCAGTACAATGAAATCCGGATACAGTTCCTGTGTTTTACAGTTTCTTTACAATTCTATTTTGTCTATTTTGTTTTAAAATTTTGTGTGTCTCTTATGGTTTCTTTTGAGAAACAAAAAATTGAAAACACAAAGAAAAAATCTAGATGTCAGTACAACGAAATTCGGATACAGTTTCTGTGTTTTACAGTTTCTTTTCAATTCTACTTTGATTTTTAAGTATTTATGTCTGTGAAAATTTTAATTTCATTTTTATATTTTCTATTTGTATTGTATTTGTTTTTTCCCCCTCATTTCTAATCTACTATTTTTCCCTTCCATTGCATTAGTTTTTTTTACCAGTATTTTATATTATTTTCCAGTTTTTTGGCATTATGTTGGTTTTTTTTAATTCCCTTAAATTTAATATTTTTTTCTATTTTATTTTACATTGCATTAGTTTTTAAAAATTATCCAGTATTCTATATTTTTTTTCCATTTTTTGGCATTGTGTTAATTTCTTCCAATTTCCTTGAATTAAATATTATTTTCCTGTGTTAGTTTTCTGTTTTTCAGTTTCCTTTTTTTTCTTTCTTTTAGTATGAATGTTAGTAAGTAGTAATATTTTTAAGAATTTATATAAAATAAAATATTTTTTTGTGTTACACTTTAATTGTATATTTAAATTTGTATAATATATTATTTTTTCAGGAGAATGAATATTTATACATTGCATGAATTGACCCCTGACAAGGATTCATGGACAATTCAAGTTAGGGTTTGAAGGATGTGGGAGTCTTTGAATACAAAATTACAAAATCTTCTTATCAGTTTAGATTTGGTTCTAATTGATTCAAAGATATGCTTATTTGTTTTTATTTTTTCCATTATTATTTAATTTTCACGAAATTTTTATTAAAAAAATGACGGCAATATTAATTTCCATTGGATTTTTTATTTTTTTTTATTTTTATTATATTTCCTTTACATTGTATTAGTCTTTTAAATTTTCCATTATTATTTACATTTTTATATTTTTTGTTTGTATTTTATTTGTTTTTTTCTCATTTATAATATATATTTTTTCCCCTTCCATTACATTTGTTTTTTTCCAGTATTATATACTATTTTCCAATTTTTTGGTATTGTGTTGGTTTTTTAATTTTCCTGAATTTAATTTTTTTGCTTTTTCTTTTACGTTGCATTAGTTTAATTTTTGTCAATTTACTTTAATTAAATATTATTTTCCTGTTTGTTATACGTTGTGTTAGTTTTTTCCCAGAATATTATGTTATATTTCTACTCTTTGGCATTGTTTTTTTAAAATTTTGTTGAATATTTTCAAAAACAAAATCGTGATAATATTACCTACCATTGTATTTGTTTTCTTCAGAATAATATAATATTTTCTCTCTTTTTTTCATTTTATTGTTTTTGTGTTACAAATTTTCCATAATTATTTATTACTTTCATGCTTTAATTTTTTTTGCATTGTGTTTGTTTTTTAAATATTCCAAAATTGTTCATTATTTTCCTACTTTATTTTTTAGGCATTATGTTTTTCTCAGGTTTATAATATATTTTTTCCTTCCATTGTGATAGTTTTCTAATTTTTCTAGAATATATGAGATTTTATTTGATATTAAAAATTAAATATTAAGTAGTGTAAGTATTAAAATAAAAAATATTACATGCCACTTAAAAATTAATTTAATTTTTTTTGCATTGTGTTTTTTAAAAAAATAAATCTAATTTATTTATATTAATATTTTTTATAACATTTTTCTCCGTTTCTTTTTTATTTTTCATTTTTTTGTGTTACAAATTGTCCATAATTATTTATTACTTTCGTGCTTTAATTTTTTTGGCATTGAGTTTGTTTTTTAAATATTCCAGATTTGTTCATTATTTTCCTACTTTATTTTTTTGCATTGTGTTTTTTTTCAGGTTTATAATATATTTTTTCCTTCCATTGTGATAGTTTTCTAATTTTTCTAGAATATATGAGATTTTATTTGATATTAAAAATTAAATATTAAGTAGTGTAAGTATTAAAATAAAAATATTACATGCCACTTAAAAATTAATTTAATTTTTTTTGCATTGTGTTTTTTTAAAAAATAAATCTGATTTATTTATATTAATATTTTTTATAACATTTTTCGCCGTTTCTTTTTTCTTTTTCATTTTTTTGTGTTTCCATGGTTCAATGATACATGTTGTAATAAAGAAAATCTTTATACAACATTTTCGGGCCAAATTGCGTGAGGGATTGGTTTACAAAATCTCAAATTTCAAGGTGGTCAAAGAAACCAATCAATACCGGCCTGTAAAGCACCAATATAAACTTCAGTTTTTTAGGTCAACAAAAATTGAACAAGTAAAAGGGGAAATAACAAATATCCCTATGCATTTGTTTGATTTTGTTGACCAAAATATAATTATAGAAAGATGCAACAAGACTCTTTACTTATCAGGTTTGATTATATCTTTTTTTTAACTATTCATATCTAAAATTTTATTTGGCTCTAATTTTTTCCTTCCATTTTTTATTAAGATGTTGTTGGTATATTGGTCTTTCTCGGTTCTTTGGAATTAATAGCATCAACCAATGGAACACTAAAGAAGCGTTCTGCTGAAATCATAATTTCAGAGTAAGATAGTTTGTCATTTTCTTTGACTTCATTTTCTTTTAAATATTATTTTAAACATTTTTTTTGTTAATCACATTTCAGGAATGATAAGTATCAAGTTACTTTGTGAAGAGTTCAAGCAGAAATGTTTTCTCAAAAGAAAGGGAAAACAAGGAATTCAACATATTGTATGCGAAGATAAATACAGATCAACTCCACATATTCCAAGAAATAATACAATCAGTTGGACAAAAGAAAGAGAAAACATATTTCCTCAATGGCCACGGAGGGACAGGAAAAACATATTTGTGGAAGACTTTAATATGCTACCTGCGATCGAAAAGAAAAATTGTTCTAGCAGTTGCTTCTTCTGGAATTGCATCTTTATTACTACCCGGTGGAAGGACTGCACATTCAAGATTTCACATCCCACTTAATCCATCATCAGATTCTACATGCGACATCAAGCAAGGATCTGACCTGGCAGAGTTAATTTCAAAGACATCACTGATAATATGGGATGAAGCGCCGATGGCAAACATGGTCAACTGTATGTTGCTGTTTCACGCGTAACAAGCAGAGAAGGATTACGCATATTGGTGGATGATAATGAATGTACTGAAAAAATATCATGAAAAATATTGTGTACCATGAAATTTTTGGTTAAGAAAGAAATAAGAGATTTCTCATTCAATTTCTCAATTATCTTATTATATAATGAAATTTTTTCTTCAAACACCATCAAACTAATTAATTTAAGAATACTTTCAAATATAGAAAATTTATATTAGCTTATTTTTAAAAATAAAAACATAATATTTGGACAAACAAAAAAAAACAAAAAAGTATGAAAAAATTATAAAACACAAAATACTATTCAAAAATGAATGTTATATACATTAAAAAAAACTATAAAACATAGCCTAAAGTAATATTAGAGCAAAAACTAAATTTATATAAAAAATTTATTTTAAAAGAACAAAAACCGAAATAAAAAAACAAATTTTTTAAAAAGTAGAAAACATAGGTTCAAAAAATTAAATTCTAAAAACAAATTTAATATGAAACAGCCTCCAAAAAAAAGAAAAAAAGAAAAAGAACCAAAAAAGGAAAAAAAAAATCGGAAACCATTAGTTTAAATAATAATATACAGCATCAAAAAATAATTAAGCATGAAAATAATTAATATGAAACATAAAAAATTTTCAAAAATATAATCTCAGTAAATAATATTTTTAACAAAAAATATTTAGAATGGAAAAAAATAGAACAACACAAAAAATATATATATAGAAAGGAAAAGGTTCAATTATAAGAAATATTTTTATTAAAAAAAGAATTAAACTTGAAAAAAATTCAAAAAAAACAAAAAGGAAGGTTGATGCATAAAAATAATTAATATATTAGTTGTAACGCCCCGAATTTTCGTAATTTGATTTTTCGGAATTTTCTAAATTTTGATTCCAATTTTACCCTTGAGGTATTTCTGGGTTTTTGGTTATGGGAATAAATTATTTTCCCTGGAAATGATGTTTTTAGGTTGGTATTATAAGGGGTTTGAGTTTCGTCGGGAACGGGGACTTGTTTCGGGGTGAAACGGGGTTTTCACGTAGTTGAAATTAAAACTACGTCGTTTTGATAAAAGGAAAAAAAAAATGTTGACTGGCGAGGGTTGACCGCGCCTCAGTCCGAAACGACGTCGTTTCGGGACTGAGCCGGCCAAACCCTAAATACTCTTCTTTTCCTACTCCCCTCTTTTCTTTTCTTTTCTTTCTCTTCTTCTCTACACCTGACGGCCGCCTACCCTCTCCCTTCTCTTCTCCCTTCTTTCGTCCTTCTCCTCCCTTCCCTCTCTCGTTTTCCTCTCTTCTTCTTCCCTCTTCTTTTTCCTCCCTCTCTCCCTCTCTTTCCCTCGTCTGCGTCCACACACCAGCCTTCAATCTCCCATGCAGTCGGCTCTCTTTTCTCAAATCGCCGCCGCCACCATCGCGGGTTGCAGAGGAGGTCGAGGCGAGGGCGGTCTTGTGCGAGCTCGACGAGGCCACCTGCGTGTGGAGTCCTCGTCCTCTTCGTGAGACGCGTGGTGGTGATGACGCCTCCGCCTCCATCTCTCCTTCTTTCCGTGTTGCCGCCGCCTAGTCGGGTAAGCCGACTCCCCTTTCCCTTCTCTGTGTTTATCTTTTCTTTCTTCTCTTCTCTTGATTGTGGGTCTGTTCTGCCTGGGTGATTGTTTGATGATGATGGCGAATTTGTGTTGCTTACTGGTGAGGGAGGTGGATGCCGAGTCGATGGTGGCCGGTGGTCGTCTATGCGCTGTTGGTGGCGACCGTTGCTGGTGTTGATGCGATGGTCGGCTCGGGTGTGTGTTGGGTTTTTCCGGTGATGATGCTGGTTGGATTGGACGATGGTGGTTGCGGGTCAGTGCTGTTGAGGCCGGCAGTGGTGCTGGGCTTTCCGGGCAGTAAGGTGCAAGGCTCGGGTTTCTGGTCAATGGCAGTTAGGGGCTTCCAGTGGCGGATCCGAGGCTCAGGTTGGATTCGGGCTCTGGGGTTTTAGATCCGGTCAGGACATATTCCGATTTCCGGTAAGAATCCGAGACCAATCTTCCTTTCTGATCATTGAGTTCCTTTGCGTGAACTGGATTGTTGAATTGAATATTGTTTTTGGATGTTTCTGGGGCGGTAGCAGAACGATTGTGGTGTGTTTTCTCGGCCTTGGTGTAATTTCCGGCGAGTTCACCGGAATCCGGCGAGGCTCGGGATTTTTCCTGCGACTCGGGTTTCGTTCCGGCGAGGACTGACCGGAATCCGAGAAGGACTGTTGCTGTTTCGACGAGGCGGTACGGAGATCGGCATTAGACGATAATTCCCGACAATGTTGTAATTCTTGTACATATCATGTACCGTAAAAGCCTCTTATCGATGTATCAGAATAAATGGTAATAGTGAAAGACCGAGTGTGATAGGTTAGGGGCGCGTGGCCGGAATATATTTCCGACGCGTCATGAATCGTTAGGCCGAAAAGGTTGGGCTCGGGAGTTCGACTTATCACGGTTATGTTAACAGGCCGAGTCTAGGCCCGATAAATGTTAAGCGGAGTGAATATGGGCTTTAGGCTTAAGGACAATTATAAATACGGGCTACAGGCCCAATAAAGTGTAATTAATTTAAGATGGATTTTAGGCCTAATAAAATGTAACTAATTTAAATGGGCTTTAGGCCCAATGGTTTTGGGGAATGTGCTTTAGGCCCAATAATTGGATATTATTTTGAGATGGGCTTTAGGCCCAAAGGGTTCATATGATGTCGGCCTTAGGCCCAGGTATAAAATTGGATTTGAATATTGGGTTTAGACCTGGGTTTCTTAGTAACGGGTCTAGTGTACGATTAAAGCTTAAGACGATGACATTGGCATGTATTTGAGTTGATTTCCATGAATAAATATCTTACATGGTATATATGTTCATAGGAGGTTATGGACATGAGGTTGTTGAGGCGGAACTAGGCTTCAGGTTCCGAGACAATTAATATGGCCAAGGTGAGGACTTATAAACCTTTGTATGCATTACTGCCTACAATGCTCGGTTAATTGTTTTGGTATATAAGGTGGCATTAATTGTTGGTCTTGAATGTTGTATGCATGCTTGCTTGATGTGCTGATGTTGTTAATTGCAAAGTGTATATATATTGATGATATCTTTGATGCGGTATGCCTGATTAAGTGAATTGTGTGCCGGTGTAATATGATATGCCAGTTGAGCATGTTTGTTTGTTATGCTAAATAACATGATTTATGGATTTGTGTTTGTGTGGTGGACTGTGGGCTGGAGGCCCGGACTTGAAAATAA